>JBDFRD010589599.1:0-16787 GCA_039654405.1 Bullina lineata | reverse complement strand
TTTTTTTGCCCCCCCCCACCCCCCCCCCCCCCCCCAAAAAAAAAAAAAAAAAAAAAAAACAACAAAAAACGTTTGCATTCTCAGTTGCAGTGCTGGTGTTGTAATGCCAGTGTAGGATTAGTAGCAGCACATATATACAATGTACTGAGATATGTCCCTTGTATCCATAGTTTAAACTTTACATGCTAAAATTCAAAGAAATTCCCAGCTTACATTCAAAATCGCAGCATTATATACTATACTATAAATTATTTTGATCCTCAAAACGTTCTCTAAATAAAAGTAGAGCTTATCTAAATCTGGATGCAGAGGATAATTGTGGAAAGGTTTATTATTATAATATTAATTAGTATGCATGCATTCTTACATAGTGACCAATGAAATAGCTGTACATACGGACATATCTAAAGAACGGCTGAAGAATAAAAATTCCCTTTTCATAATGAGAATATATATGCAACAGATGTTTCAGTTAATAACGCTTCATTTATAAGAGCACAATCGATTCCAGGTCCGTACAATCTTATCGTGTACCGGTACACCTATGCCTCTCATACAGTTTAATTATAATACATAGTATACCGTACTACAAGCTTTATTAATAGACTCCAATTATTCTCAGCGGACTCCAGCAGTAACCCTATTACCTATCTGAATGCTGATAACATCTGGTGACATAGGTAAACACGAACGACCCCACGCGCGCAAGGGAAAGGTTTTAAAGTACAAAGTAGGCAAGAAAAGAAGCCCAGCGAATTCCACTGACACAAACGAGCACAGGAAAATCCAGGGCAAAATACGAGCAGTGAGAACTCTGCAGCCACAGTCCAAGTACAGGCCAACCGCAAGCATTCCCTGCAGAGGCACAGCCTACACTCGTCACTACATCACTTCATCCCAGCAAAGCCAGCTCCTGGGAAGCTCAGTACGAGCACAAATGCATTACTACTACAGTACTCTATATACTACAGGTTTCCCGGGCCACCGTGATGACGGTGATAATGGTGAGCACTCCATAATGCTGGGGAGCACGTGTACGAAATGCGTGCACGCTTTACAACACGTGTGCATGCACAGACATCTTTACCTGGACCAGACGCTAATACTATAAACACGGTACGACATAAATGAAGAGGGCAAAGAAGCCAGTGTGGTGGAGAGGAGGTTAGCAAAGAGAACAGAACATGTTTCCGTAAAACTACTGTAATTATTGCTTTTTGGGGCTCATTTATCTCAGGTCGATTTAGGTAATTATATACCAGCATTCTTATAATACTATCTCACGTACGAGTTTAGGTCATTCCTGACCATTGGTTGCCCATATTGCTTTCCCTTCCAGCTCGGTCAAAATTATTTATTTCCGATTTCTCGTTGCTTTACCACAGGCAAAAGAGACAGAAAACGATCCATGCACTGGCACTTCAAAGAAAAAACATCAAGAACCTCGCATACGACTGACTCATTCACGTGTAACTGATTGGTTTTGCCCTCCCCTACCCCGATTTAAAAAAATATATTAAATTTATATTGAAGTAAAAAGGTTAAGTTCCTCCGAAGCTTACGAGATCCATAGAGCCCCTGGAGGTAATCCCGATTTCACTAACGTGAAGCGGAACAGATGATCATTACATCAGCTTCGTGACAGGACGCTAGGCTGCTGTAGGTGTACTTTCCTCAGCAGAATACATGTATGCTGGTACATTGTACACTCAATTCAGTCAGGTGTGGGGAGGAAGCCCAACGACCTGACCATTCGCCATCTTCAACTGGAAGAGAAATCTAGTCACTCACATGTTTATTACAAGTAGCAAAATTTGCATTTCTTCCGCTCATTATGGAACAACTCCATGTATTTCAGAGCCACAGGCTGCGAAGATGAAAGCGTGATTTTCACACCAAATGCCCCCTAGGCCTTGGCTGACATCACTTTGCCAACATCTGACAAACTTCACGGGGACTTTACTTGGCACCTTTCAGACGGTGTCAGCTGTTATCTCACATTTCAGCATCATGTGTCAAACTCAAGCAAAATACACCTCTCTGGGAGACAGTTTGTTTACCCACTACACTCGTATTTTCTACGCTTTGAATCTGTAAACAATTGCAGCGCATTAAAAACAAAATAAATACATGTAATAAAAAATCCACACCCAATTTCCTATGATCAACAGTTGTGGTGCCTGCATTCACTCATTCATATTAGTAAGCCAGTTGATATAACACAAAAACCTCCCGCACAACGGCCCTCTCATCCTGTTATGCAAGTTTTATCCTCTCCCGTAACTCCTCCCCCACCCCGCCTCCTCGCTTTTACCCTTACAAAAACCGTTGGCGCGGTTGTATAGGAATAAGATAAGGAGAAGAAAAAAATCGTGCTTTACTTGGATAAAGACATGATAGTTATCTTCCATACAGCACACAGAATAAGCCAAGGTTTGGTAAATTTAGCACTTCAAACAAAGCCAACCGCACTGGTTCATTAGAGGGTAACCCAGAAAACGAGCTTTACTAGGTCAAGCACAAAGGAAAGAAAGTAGTCCCGACAGCAGCACAGCCCGTCCGGGTCAGAGGCAGCCAACACGGCCGAGCCTAAATCAATACATGGCTGATAGCTAAACTTGCTGCTGAACTCATATCGGCGACCAAAAACATGCCCTTCCCACCCCGTTCCCGCGCGATACCGCTGTTCATCCGTCAGTCATTTACCCCATCCATCTAGGACTAAACCACCCCCACCCTTCCACATCGTTGCATTTCATTAAAAGGGAAAGAGAAAGAAAGGCGAAAGAAAAGGGCTCTCTTTCTCCCAGTCCTTTCAGTCTTTGCAACCGTTCCACGCTGTTCTATGAATGCCGTTCCCGTCTTTTTCCCTTCAGGGCAATCAAAGTCATCGTAATTGTATTGTATGTATTAAAGGTATGAGTATGTACTGTGGGTGAAGAAGAAACAGTATGCTTTGACTCAAGTTCTTTTTACGTTTAATTCAACTGAATGTCAAGAGCGCGGGAATTGTGACCTCGACATGTAATGACTCCTTAAAAAGTCACTACACTAACCTACTATATGATTCTTCCCACATCCCACTTTTTTTCGTTTAAGATTATTAAGAAGAAAAAAAAAGAGCATCATAAAGATAGAGAAGAATCAAGCACCTGGACAGATCTTCAGATTCTCTCTCCTTCCCACTACCTTTTCCATTCCAAGTACGCTGCCGGTACGATGAATAAAATTATATTATCAGTGCAAATTCTTGTCTTATTATAATCTTTATCATCTCCCCCCCCACCACCACCACCACCACACACACACAAAATCATTTTCTTTTTCACAAATCTCCAGTTTTATCATTTCATTTTTTAAATTATTCTCAGGAGCTGACTGGCACCATTCTTTCTGTCAAAGCACACAATAACTTAAAATTTTCAGTTTCCTATACAATAGAACTCTTAATGGTTTGTAAAATCCACATACTCAGAATCCTTCTGAAAATCTTCTCGGTAAAACGTTTTTTAGACCTGAATTCCACATTTCTTATTAATGCTAATCAAAATAAACGGGGAGGTGAAAAAAATCTGCCTACTTAGCTATCTTAAAAGGAAAGTTAAAACACTAATTGTAATGTGCTGTACTTCCTTTCAATAAGTAAATAAACGACTTTTACTTTTAGGCACAAAACAGTCAGGGTTATCCTGGTTTCAACAGTATGAAACAGAACTGATGATATTAGACCACATCTTAGATAGGATACCAGTCTATTGTAAATTTACTTCCCTTAAAGAATATGCCGATGTTGAATTTGCATCTATATGGCTAGAGGGAATATGAAAGTTAATTATCTTTCCTAAGGATATAACACACTCGCCATCTGGATTCAAACTGAAAACTCTTAGATTCAAAGTCCCCTCTGTGGAAAATTGTTACATGTAACTTTTATATAATAAAACAGGAATTCATTTGATAAATGTCTGAACAGTTATGTAAAAAATGGGAACGACTAAAGTAAGCGACTTTGACTTTGCTTCTGATTTTAAAGACTCTCAATAACTTTTCAATAACATGTTTCCATGAAATGCTTTCACTACATTTGAGTTTAGAGCGGATACCTCACATCTGAGCAACAAGTGATATCACCTGAATTAATGTTATAGACGTATTAAATGGTATAATATTTCAGCTGTCATTGCTCTTAGTCTAGAAAAAAAATGCACAAATCACAGAACTTACTTTTAACCTTATTTCAGCAAAAGAAGTAAGATCAAGTGTCTTTACATCATTTTTTTTTTTAGCTTGTCAAGACATGCATTATACAACAATTTTAATCAAACCCTAGTATGAATGTTGAAATTCCTGAAATAAACATTAAGAAATGAGACTGAACATTGAGCTGCAAATTACACATCATTAATTCCTATTCTGTCAAAATAATTTGATGTTAATAATTTATGTTTTAATCTTTCACTGAATCTCTACAAGATGATGAAGTTAGGGTCAAAGCTTATGCCCCTCTTTTCACAACTGATACGCAATTGTTCCATTCACAGAGTGCATTTTTATGAACAAAAAAAGTTCTCCCAATTCGTTTTCAAAAGTTCATGAATATCTTTATGAGCAACCTAAAAAAATGTTACGTTAATAAACATATGTGCAGCGCACAACAATAACAACAAAATAATACGAATAGTAATAATAATAACAGGAAAATTTAACTTGTAATCATGCAGACCTACTGTACTATGTTTCAATGATGATGGCAAAGACTCAAAGTATTTTATACACTTCTGACTACATCAAAATTCATTATATTAGCATTACAAAACAGATGTAATCATTTCACTAAGTCCTAGCCAACCTTGCAATCTTTTAGTTATAAAATCAATTTTTTATCAAAATGTCTTTTTTGTTGTATGTTCCTAAGTTTATATGTTCTGTGCTATATTTTTAAAGAACTTGTTAATTGTTTCAATGACACATTCTGAATTATATTACTTTATTGTTTTTTTCACCATTAAAAAATTAACATAATATGTTCACAGCCAAAATGTAAATTGAATTTTGTGTTATCATTTCTGACACCCGGTCGATGGAAAACGTTTTAGCCTGTAGGCCTAGTCTAGATACTTTTCGAAAAAAATTATATTGGGCAAACAGAAAAATCATTATTCAGATTTCTTCATGACTGACAAATCATCTTGCTAGTTATGTTTGTTACCTCATAGGCTCATTGTAAGTAATTCAGCACTGTTACAGTGAAGGTTCAACAACGCTGAACCTTTGAAGTATCTTACTATAACTTAGTTTGAACATTTCTCTAACTAAGTGTAGAAAAAAATAATTGTGCATTGTTTTTGTTTTAGCTTTACAAGCCTTGCAAAGCTACACGATTTGAACAAGAAGATCATTGATGTGATCAGCCTGTCAGTGCATTTATACATAAAATTTCTAAATAATTCATGCAATGAATGTTTACCATACCAGTAATGACAATAATGAATCCATACAGTTTAAAATTTGCCATTGCCACATGAATGTACAACTGTTTTTAAGTAGTTGCAACAATTTCAAATTGAATTGGAGTACAATGAAAAAGAATTAAATCTTAACTAATATTCAGTTTCACGCCCTATCATGACATAATTGTCAGGATAAAGATATCTCCTAAATTTTGTGTAAAAGTTTACTGCTTTTCATTTTCATTTTATTTCATTCTAATTCATGAAACAGTTCACTTTGATATAGAATAGGAAAAGTGAGGTAATCTTGAATTTAAAAAGAACACAAAAACTGTAGCACATTAGATCAAGATTTTTTAGTTATCTAAATCTAGACTCAACTAGATCTAGATATACATCTAGGGCCTAGATCTAGATTCTATATCATCATCAGTGAATTCAAGAAGGTTGTGTAGAATTAGACAAAACAGTTCAAATTCAAATCAAAACTACAGTCAAATTATAGATCCAGATAGGGTCTAGATTCTAGATTTCTACAGGTCTAGACCTAGATCTAGATATTTAATCTATAAATCTAGATTTTCTAGATCTATTGACTCTAGATTCTCTATGTAGATTAAATAAATAGTTTATATTTTCAAAAAAACCTCCAATAATCTGAAAACCAGAGAGGTGATTGGATGAAATGAGTCAAACTAAAAAAAAGAGAATCAAACCGAACTGAGAATGAGAATGAAAGGTAAGTATTGATTCACATTTTATTTTTTTTAAAAGAATGGTCTTACAAAATTGCCTAAAATCTAGATCTAGATCCAAGTCTACATCTAAATAAACATAAATTAATGTGGAATACCACAAGTCACAAGAACAAAACGAGAGACACAATGACTATGACTAAGACTATAAATTGTTCTGTTATTACTGTTAGTCTTTGACACTTACATCACAACACGAGAAATGATTGCTGAAACCATTGCATCTGTTTATGGTTTCGATCAAGAGTCAATCTGTCAGAATCTGAGGGTGTTTTAAGCCTTGTTATCCATGGATTTATGCTGTTTAGAAACGTTTCATTGAAGGCAATGAAGCAATATCCCAAAATTAAACCGCAGCCATCTTGTGTCGTCACAGTTATCACGTGACGAAAACATAAACACATGTAGGTCAGGAAACAAAGTTAGTTTTTCAACGCTCAAAAGGCACACTTAATTCCGTGGAACTCGGATAACTACTTTTTTCCTACTGTACCAGTTCAAATTTGTTGTTGTTTTTTTCAGAAAACGTCACGGGGAATTTTGATACAACATAAAGCGTATACAAGAAAGTCTTTTTTTATGTCAAGGAATTTCTATGCATCCAAAGAGCCATAGGGCCAAGGGCCTTGCTTAAAACACGGGCTCATTTTTAGGTTTTAGTAACGTAGGAGGGACATGATTTTGAAGAACTGAAATGTCTGCAGAAAATGTAGTTGTTTTCCTCTCTTTCCCTTTGTTTGTTGTGCTGTGAAATAATTTTGTCTTCAGGTCAGCCAGTGTTCCCCGCTCCAGCACTGTTTATTGCAGCACTACTTTTATTGCGGATGTGTACATCAGTTTGACCTTTTGACCCACCAGATGTCATTAAGTAGTGTATTCATACACATCGTAATCGGGTGTAGTGACATTCCTCAGAATTTTGTCTTGCTTTCTCCGAAGAAAATCAAGAACATTGTTGTTTTCAATATTCACATGTGAAATATGACTATTAAAAGTAGAGAGGAGCTAGTTGGTAAGCGCTTTATATCAGTGAAAAGTGAAGGAAAGTTGAAAGTCAGTATTGTTTCTGAGTGGAAATGGCGGTCTGGTTTCATACGTGCTGTTTCGACTCGGGACTCCAGCAACGCTGATTTTACCGTAAGTGTTGTAGGACTCCTTCCAGTTTAACACGTTGTTTGTTTTTTTTCGAATGTTTTTATGCTTTTGCTCAGTTTTGAGATTACAGTATCATCTTTTGTAAGTGAAACAGTAGATTCATTTCTGCACGTACATCATAGATCTAGATAAATCTTTTGAAGGTTGCCGCTACTATTCAAATTCAAAGTCAAAAGTTGTGGACCGAGAGAAGCTCATATTTTACACACATGTGTTCTCGCCAACTGTAAGATTGTTCTCATGGTCATGTGTCGTCTGTTCGTTTTACTTACAAAGGGAGGATATCTAAATTCTAAATCTAAATGAAAGCTACACTTGACTGAAGTAACAATTTTGTCTATAGACAAGGACTAGAATCTAGATTCTAGAGATCTACACTGCACTCTGATCTCAGTCTCAAATCCAGCTAACCTAGAGTGTCTAACTCTAGATCTAGATGTACATGGTGTAGATCTAGAATCTAGGTCTACTTCAAGCCTGCCTGAGCCTTGTCCTTTCTTTACCTTACCTAGACAATGTGGTCATTGCAATTCATTTAAATCTAAAAGATAATAAATTATGTCTTGGTATAGATTCTAGTTACTTGCTTCTCAAAGTTATTCAAAGGAAATTAGGACCATGACTTAAAAAAAAAATAATGGCCTAAATAATAGATTAGCCTACATTGATCTCTGGATCTTGGCCTCTACGTTCCTGAAGTGGTACAATTACAATGAAACAAGGCAGGGTAAATGAGGAGGGTTACCTATGCTATGTAGATTCTAGATCTAAGTTGTGATAAATCCACAATTAAGGGTTAGCGATAAAGAAGATATCACCTTTTAGATATCTACAACTTATTAGATGTCTGAAAAGATTATGAATTTCTGTCTTCTTTCTATCTGTAGGGCAACAGATATATTGGTAATCATTTCGTAAAAGCCACATTTATGTGGCCTGGATTTGGTTCAATCTAGAGTAGAATCAGTACCATGGAATTTACTAGGCCTACCAAATTCACAGTCTTGTGATCACTAATCACAGTAACAACATTTTTGAAGACTTAAGTATGATAAATCATTTGTTAAAGAATTGGGGGCTTTTGTTCTATATTCATGGTCTTTCCCTGATGTCCAGATGTAAAGGAGTCTGAAAAGTTGACTGTTTTTTATGGGTCTAGTGATCATTGCACAGATGGATTAAATCCTTTCCAATATCTAGTTATCGAGGACAAATATATGTCAAACTGCAAGGTGAAAATTGAAATGCTATGACAAAATATTGACTTTGTCCATGTAGATCTTTACTTTTCAGTGTAATCCACCATTTTGGCTATTTTTTGCACTTTTTTCACCAAACCTTAACATATCATTTGAATTTCTACTTTTCAAATCAGCTTTTTTTTTTCAAAATGATTCTGATCTTGTTCCCTTCATCATCCTACTGGTTTTCGAGTAGGTGAACCATTTTTCTACACCAATTTATATTTTAATTCTTCTTTTTCTTAGTACATGTATTCATATTTTCTTCACCTTGATTACAAATGAGGTTACAGATTGGGCCTTGGAATGGTCATATTCCTGTCCTTTTGCCAAAACAGTTAACACCCCTGAAACGTGTGTTTCTGCTATGAAAAGCTTTCTCCCCATGTCAATACTGGGATCACTTGTTGCACACTTGTCTGTGGCTTCAGAAAGGGTTTCATTATACTTCTCTTCCTGCTCATTACAGTTGATGCTCTTATTTGGCATGTTCAATACCTCTTTCCATGAGCACATCTTTCTCCATCTGTGAAAAAATGTTATGTGATTGTTACTTGCTTGCATGTGACCAGCCATGGTACATTATTTTCCAAGGCATGAAGAAGAAAACCACTTGTTGGCTTCAATCTAAATGATAAAGACAGCCTTTATGACCACCCTTGTTGACTGATCCATGCATGCAAACATATTCATTATTAAGCAGTATATGTCTGTAAAAAGGCCATTGTCTGTTGAACAACCTTTCCTTCCTTGGAATGGTGTAAGGAATGGAGAAGCAGGAGCAGAATAAGTTTATCATGGTGCAAATGGAGGCAGTAGTTACAAGCTTCTGCTTGCAATGTGATTATGATGAGATCTTGTGGATATAAAACAGCTTTGATGCTCTGGACAACTTATGTACCACATTAACCAGTTATAGAAAAATTAAGGTGTTCAGCCAGTGATAATTTATTTGGTTTTAGATATATTTTTACAATTTGATTAATCATAATCATTTAGTTATGTCCACATATATCTTGTCAAAAGCATTTTGTTGATTTATTCTAGAATTCAGCGTAATCTTTTGTATCAGTTGTATAAATCCAGCTTCATGATACGAGATTTGTTTTCCTGTTACTATTGGGTAAATTAATATTATCTTCATTTTCATGATCATCACCTTGCGGCTGTTTAGAGAGATTGGGCAAAGTGCATACCCTTCTTGAAGATTTTACATTCTTCTGTACTATTGTCAGTACATGTATTTAGATCTAGAGTAGAGTGTGACCTAGCAGCTTGCACTGTTTGCTTTGCATCTGTTGATGAGCATCCAGTCATGTTAATTTTGGTGAACTTTGATAGTCTTCCTCGAGGGAAATAATAATGCAGGCTTTCCTTTAGCACACTCAGATGCATGCTTTGACACTTTCCGCATGCCTAGAGGCCACGCCATTTCTGCATTAAAAATCATGTAGGGTGTTTTATTTGTTCATTTGAAATGATGTTGAAATCGTTACGTTCTTCCCATGAAAAGATAAAGATGTTTTATTGTAAGTGTTTATAGTTTATGTGTACCGCCCATTAGGCTTGAAGTCCATAGTTGTAACGATTCCAATTACAGCATGCATTGTCAACTTCTACGGTTTGTTGCCCAGTGGATAGAAAGATAGAATTCATGGGACCATCGAGGAATACAAATGAAAAATGAAAGAGAAAAACGCGCTAAACAGACGACGAGTAATTCATGAAAATATAGGTACATTCAATGATATCAGTATGTGGCTTTAAGCAGTACGATCCGAGTGAATGTTTTGAATCCTGGTCAGAGTGCCACCATGTTATTTTATTCGTGAGCTCACTGTGTTGTTTTTAGCATTTGCCTCTAAGGTTGTTGACCGGGGTCGCAGTGTTGGGTGTCACGTATTGTGGTGATATGCCAAGCGCTGTCATGTATAATATATATATAATATACGAGAAGTATTGTTACATCCACATCCAAAGTAGCTTGTGAATTGACCATGCTCATTTTCAGTTAATTAAAGGTAACGAATTTATTGCATTCATTGTCCACGTTAATTTTTTTTCCATCGCCGCTGTTAGTCCGAAAGATGGTGCTTTCGTTTACTAGCTGTTCCGAGTTACATGGGAATTTTCGAGTAAACATTTAGATTGATTCATGTTGTGATGAATCAGAACGTGTAAACTTTTGGGACATTATTGAATAAACATATAATATGAAGCTTCTAAAAGGAAACGAAAGGACCTTTATTATTTTCAGTTTATTCAAGCAAAATATAAATCTCCTAATCGCCCTTCTAATGATCTATAAGTGCTTGACCTAGGGCACATGTATCTGTGTGACAGATACATAAACACAGACCCCAATGCTGAAGCTGACATTTTTTTTGATTAGCCAGAGAAAGTGTACATTGCAAATGAGCTAAACGACAAGTTTAATGTAAGGAAAGGTATTGCTTTTTTTTCCTTTGGTTTTTTTTGACCATGACAAATGTTTCGTATTAAAATTGCTTTTTTTGGCCCACCAACGCGAACGAGGAGCATAGGCTATAATATATGCCGTTAATCCTCTTTTTTTTTTTTGGGGGGGGGGGGGGGGGTAGAAAACCTGCTTTGGGCAAAACAAAAAGTTTTTGTTGTTTAAATTTATGTTTAATCCAGTTTGAAAATGCCTTAGGCATTCCTCGTCGAACGCTTTTTTTTTTTTTTTTGCTATGGGAATGGTCCGAGACGAAACTCAATTGGCCCTGGGCGAAACGGGACAAAGATCTGAATTCACAAATGTTTTCAGTGTCCTTGGGGGATAATTGTTGACGCCTCATTGCCTTTTCAGTTTCTTAATGGTCTGAAGGTTTATTCATTGCATTATTTTTACATTACTGTGAGATTTTCTTCATTCTCTTTTAGACCATGTGTTTAAAACATTCAAATATGCAGTGAATCTCCACTTTACTCTTGATTTTCTTTCCGGGGGCCTTAACCTGAACGTTATGGGTTTGGTCGTACTAATATTTAAAATAACTTTCGTATTGTGTAGTCACATCTTTTGGTTCTAATGGTAGATACAGAAGGTTGATTTCTTAGTCGTATGGTAACCAACGAGCTGGCTCAATGATAATGAACGTGAGACTGATCCGAGAGTGCTGTCTCGAGTTTAATCCTAGAAGACCTCCCGAGCAAACAAAATACCATCCTCGTTAATCTATGTTCTGATAGAAGAATTGTGCTGGTCATGTACAGAAATGGATCACAGTTGGGTCCGTGGAGATGAAACCTGTAGTACATGTATCTGAATAATCTCCCTCGATGATTATGTACGGTCCATGCTTAGTCTCATTTATTTCGTGTAATGGGTGGTCTTTGCTCTATTCCAGACTATTTCCATTTCTGTAACATCTTTGGTTTAATTTTCCAATGTTTTAAAAGTGTTCATTGCCTCCTCCATTCCCTGTGACGGTGTTATATTGCTTTGCAATCGGCTGTAGAATTGCTGTGTTCAATTTAATTCATCAATCCTCACGTGACAAGAGTATTATTGTTTATGCAGAGGAGCCAAGTGGGTTTTCTACTGCTAATGACTAATCGTCATTGAGGCGTCAGTAATCCTATTCTCTTTTGTCATCGTTGCGTCTCAGCTTCGAATTGTTTGGTTTCAGTTTCAGGGTTGTTGTTGAGTGTATTTCTTCTTTCAACATTTTCTTATTTTGACACCATTGAACTTATAGGCGAAGCCACAGAAAGACCCACAAAGTAATTTTTGAATCTATACTTTAGTAAATTTAAAAAATAATAAAGGAGCTGTTATATTTATGTGCTACCCACTGATAAGTCTCCTAAAGCAATGGCCACTTCATTGTATACTTAATGACGTTACTGACCATTCACCCATTGTACGCTTCATCTCATTTGTTAATGCTACTGAGGACCGACCACCTCATGTAATTATGTAGGGCGAGGTTCACGATCAAATGCGAGTATTTTGAGAATTTCAGTAAATTTACTGCTGCCAAATGTGTCCTGTTACGAAGATATAGTCCACCCAGTGGTCTTGGTACCTCGTGTAGAGATTGCCGTTCGTGAAATGTAAAAGCTGTGTGCTTTCCTCAAATACTCATTTTGACTGAAAATATTCTCATTGTTTGGTTGATCCCTCAATAATTATTCTCGTTATGTGCATATGTTTTCCTCATAGCAATTAGGTCTCAAATTGTGTCAGGGCTGTTTTAAAGAAGGGGGCTTAGGCGAAAGCGGATTGTTGTGAAGGCTGAAATGGCGTTGATCATCCCCAACCAGATCGATACGGACAGCTAAGAGACTCGGAGAATACCTGATTGGCGTGAAGACTAGTGGAGTGCATACAAACCAGTGTTGGCTCAGAGAAAACGACAATACCAAACCAACAGTAACCACAGTAGATGTACTTGAGTATTGTTTACAGAACACATAACTTCAAAGGTTGAGAAGATCCCATGGAAAGTTGACATTCCTGCACTCGGAATTGATTTTTTTCATGTTTTATTGACAGACGTGTGCATTACATTCGCATAGGTTTTTGAGACTGAATGTTGAACAGTTTATTTGTACGCCCTAATTCCCATGTTAATTTGTTCTTTAGCTTTGCAAATATACGCGGAAGGATATAGATCTATAGTTTTTGTTTTCGCGCTTTTCTCAGTTTATAGGGGGCAGACCATTACATTACATTCAGGAGAAGATATTAACACGAGCCCGGTGGTTGCAGTTTTTACATCAAATAATGGTTTTAAGCAACGGGCGGTTCTGATTTTTGTTGATGTCGTACTCGTTTGGAAAGGAGTGTCACTTTCGTTACTGCTTTCTTACATTTAATCCTTTACAGTGATTCTTTCTTTCGGGCAGTGGGTGCACATTTTGTCTGTACGCTTGTGCTGGGATATCATTTCTGAACATTGTATGTATTCATAAACATCGCTGAAAATTGTTAAAGCATAATGTTTGAAAAATTAATTAAAATAATCTTCTAAGAGTGTCAATAAACCTATTGACGCCTAAGGAACTGGAGCATATTTCGGTTTCAATGCCGTGAAGAGGGCTTCAAATTTTGATAATAATACTGTTGTCCGTGAGGGAATTTTCTTTTAGTTAATTGATTCGCATAAATCGTGTAATGTAACTAAAAAATAGTAACGTTTATGTGAGGAATCGATTTGTAGGCACACAAAAAAAACACTGGCATTTCCACAGAAACACCCATGCGCCTACCCAAACAAACATTCTCACAAAACTAAATACAAAGATGATTTTTTTTATTTTTCTTCTTGTGTCACATTTACTCCCTCCTATAGAATATGCAGGTTGTCAATTTGTAGCTGGGTTGTGTGTGGAAAATCTGTGTAAAAAGACTTCTAAGGATAATATTATATTAAAGTGATATTCCCAGGAAATTGGAATATATTTTGCCAACGGACACAATTTTCACAGGAGATAAATGTGTGTGTGGGTCTCCGTCCCTTCCCCCCGTTTTTTTCCGTGTGAATTCATTATTTTTGTAATTAATTATTTCGGGTTCATTTGACCGTTTAAAAGCCAGTTTTGGTTTGTTTATTATTGACACATTTCGGGTGATGAATGTAGATATAAGAGAAAACTTGGTTGTTATTGATTTGAGCATGAAACGTTTTTCCCTTCAGAATCGTAGAACAGTTTGAGTGTAAAGCAACGAAGATATGAGATATTCGGATTTGGTCAAAAGTACTACTTGTCGGTTTTAATAAATCAAAAGAGATTTTCTTACGCCACCGAGTTGATTAATATTTATGAGCTATCTATGTGTTCCCGAAACGAGAGGAGAAACAAAAAATGTATTTTGTTAATCCTTGTGGAAAATTCCGTCAGGCAGAGAGTGTTCATTGAAATAAGAACTACGTTGTATCACAGACCGAAAATAGTATTACATGTTTTATATAAGTCGAACACAGTTTGCTTAAAAAAAAACCGTGGTCAACAACCTCCAGTGTGTGCGACCTCGCACATGCTTTTACGCAAACATATTTGAACTAGATTATCTTTACAATTATTGTAGGTTACGTATTGCAAAATTGATTATTTGGGAACTATTATCGTTCCGTTATGCCACTGTTTTTGTTCACTCGGTGATTAGGTAATTTGGTGACGTGCTGTATCCTTTCTTATACTTAAGGCTTATTTACAGTTTTTTAACAAATTTCTTGTGTATTTTTTTGTCTGTATCCCTGTGGATATAAGAAGTAAGAGCGCTGTAAATAATTGTTTGTGCTTTTTTGTATTCATTTCTAATGCACATTTAATTAAATGTATGTAGCTTTGCTCTTTTTTATTGAGAAAACATATAATGGCAAATGATCAGGCAAGAATTATGAAGCATGGCTGGTTGGTTTGAAGTGTCATTGCTTTATGGAAGAATGCAGAATGAACATAATTATATGGAAGTTTCAAGACTTCTAGCGACAACTACCAGTTTACACAACTGGCTGAAAGTCCCTTTACTGTATTTATATTATCTTCACCCCTGCTTGGTATCCCTACAGCAATTTGTTTCTCTAAAGTATAGTCACTCTATCGTGTTGCTAGTCAAGCTGAACAGAAGTTTTTGTTAGCACGGCGGCTCATATTGTTGTAGGGCGATGGAAATTTGCCCTTGCAGGTCCGGGCGTCCCTCCCGGAGATGTAAAGAATGACACCTACTGTTTGTCTGTCATGCATGATGTAGTAAGAGGCTGCTAAGCACGGACCTCGTCCTCCAGGTTGGAGAATTGGGTCGTAGGCTTGGCTGGCCTACACCCGTAAAAGTATTGCCACTAAAACACGATGAAAACAACCATCCAAGTGAAACGTAAATAACCCTGGGAGTTTCTCAGTGTGAACGGCTATGGGTGCCTATTGGCTGAAGGTGAATACGAATTCATAACACGTAGGACTGATGGAGTGTTTGGGGTTGGTGTTTTTTTTTCTTTTTCCCAACACACTGAGACGTATTATAATTTAATTAATTTGCCAGTAAACTTTCGGATGCCGATAGAACTTTTGTTATATGTAATGTAAGAACATGTAGCTGTTCTTGTTTCATTTGGTGAATTAATAGTTATTACAACTGCTCTATTCATTCGTGTGTCGGTACTTACCCGAATAGCGACTTTTAAAGGGCGTGTCATTGTAGGCAAGATAGATTAGATTACATTCATTCACATAACATGTATGAATGGACGCGTCATGTCGTCTTCCCATGTGGTGGTGGATTAAACAAGGTCTTTTGCAGTGTTAAGAAGGTTATTATTTTTTAACTGGCTGGTAAAGATTGTTTTCGTTGTCTTTGTTTGATTGTTCAATCTTCATCTTAAGATTTAAATTTGCAAATGGGATTGTATGAGAATTCTATTCTCTCATGAGCACCAAAAGACAATAGTTTCAGAACGGGTTAAACCGGCTTTTTGATGCGAGAGAGCGTTTATCGCGGGGTTCAAAACAAGGGATGCAACTTGGTCTAACTTAGTGCAACAAGAAACGGGTGACCGCTGCTGGCTAACGTGGCTAAGCCCTTCGCTGGCCTCGTGCGCATAAGCCCGCAAGAAGATATCGCCTTGTTGTGTTGTCAGCACACCACCAGCGTTCAGTCAACGGCTTCCACTTCCAACTTCGCGTAGCCTACACCAGCGCGATAGAACGAGCTCGCCTTCTCCTGGCGTACGCGAACGTACACACCACCGAGTCTGCAGTAAATTTGGCAACATCCTTGACATTGCTGGCTGCGTGTGTGCTTACTGAATCGAGCTGTTGCTGCCGCTAGCCACGCACGCACAGGCCCATTGCGCCGTGACAGGCTTGTCTGAAGCTGCTTCAAGCGACCTCGTTACGACTGCCTGTTTTTGAATAATCAACTCTTCAGTTCTAGACCTTTCCCCTTTCTTTCCGCCTCGTCTCAGGTTCGCCATTGGATCACACGCTATTTTTTTTCCCTGTAAATGCCCTGCTTCATGCTCGACTTAATTTTGTTTTTGCTTGCGTTTTGACACGGTGGGTAGCTTTAAGCCGTGGCTTCTGTGTTAACCAGATAAAGAGCCTTTGGGGCTGGTGGTTAGAGAAAGTTCTTTCTTTACACCTTTTCTCTTTCTCTCTCTCTCTCTCTCTCTCTCTCTCTCTCTCTCTCTCTCTCTCTCTCTCTCTCTCTCTCTCTC
>JBDFRD010589488.1:0-16790 GCA_039654405.1 Bullina lineata | reverse complement strand
GAAGAAGAAGAAGAAGAAGAAGAAGAAGAAGAAGAAGAAGAAGAAGAAGAAGAAGAAGAAGAAGAAGAAGAATGCTCTATCTACTAGCCCGACCCGGAGATACTGTGGAAGACAGATGTTCCGGCGGACTTCTCGTGTCTTTTCAGCATGATCATGAAAGGGCACAAGAGCATCAGCATGGACATCTGAGAAATCAGTTACCAGAAAGATGAAGCAGTTCTGTACTATAATATGTGATTTATTTTGTACCTAAGTAGACCTATAAGTATAAGAAGGCCCAGGCTTATCAGTCTACTTCACTGAGAGCGCACCTCCCTGCTGGATGAGTCGGTGCCAAGGTCGGTCGTTACCAAAGACACGGTAGGACGCGTTCTTTCTTCGCAAGTTTGCTAACTATTGTTAATTCTTATAGTCTAATAGTTTCATTCTTGCACTGTGCTTTCTTGCAACGTTTTTCTTACACTTTGTTCTCTGTCCTTTTCTGGTTACGTGTAAATGTATTTAATTTTGTCTTTCGCATTATTGCTTTGCCAATGATTTTTGCCTAGATGTATTCTCTATTTTATTTCTAAGATTGACCGATGCCTACAATCTTTTCTTTTGAATTGCTTGTTATGCCTTATGTATCATCTGAAGGCAGAAATATCTCTCTCTCTCTCTACATATAGACGTCTATATATTTAATATATATATATTATATATAGTATATTATGTGTGTGTGTGTGTGTGTGTGTGTGTGTGTGTGCATATTTCGTAGCGTTGAGGTAGATCTATACTTCTTTATCGCCTACTGTGCGAAGGAAGAGAGGCCTAAGCCTAACTGATTAGATCTAGATCTATGTGTGTAGGCCTTATAGTCTAGCGCATATATGCTTATTAACTAAGACCTATAGCCTGTTATCTTTGATTTTAGAACTAGCCTAGAAATCTTGATAATAATATAGTTCTAGATCTATCTAGGCCAGTTCCACTGTGCAGCACCGATTGCGAGGCGTTGCAGCTCGGCCTTGTATGAATGTGACCTTTGACCTATGTTTTAAGTGGTCTCGATGAAAAATAAACACAGGGTCACCTGCGCCTTCACGGTGGGTGTGGTGACATATTAAGAAGGCTTCCGTATTAAGAAACACACACAGGGAGCACCGCCCAAAGCAGCAAGAAACATATTAATAAGGTTAATTGCACTGGGCGAGGCTTGGGATCAAGACTCTAGATTCTAGATGTAGCCTATCGTAGTACATTACATGTATTTTCACTGTGTCACTGTTGCTGGAGTTATAATTATTCTTTAGACAAGAAGAAAGTGAAACTGACTGGGAAGGCTGGATCTCAGAAAAGTCAAAATTTATTGAAAAAGAAAGCTGTGGGTGCGACTTCTTCAGAGTTTAGAGAAAGCTTTAGGAATAGAAATTCTACCTTCCCTTTTCTTATTTTCTCACTCATGCTGACAAAGAATTTCCTTGTCTTTCTTCATTTTTATGACTAGATTCTAGATCTATTCCAGAAATCTAATTCATATCCACAGGAAAACTGGACAGTGAAAAATGGCAGCTCATTTCAAGTATTGCTTGCTCCTGTTGGCTGTTGCTGTCAGCACTACAGCTTTCCCGAGAAAACAGGCAGCAAACAATCGACCTATAATAGGTACGTCTTGACATAGCCATGTCAAACATTCTAAAGATCTAATTAAAATATTTTCAATGCACTTAATGTGGGTTTGTTTGTTTTTTAGAACTTTCTCAGGTCATTACTTTTAGCCCATTGTCCAATTAGATTGCTGTCATGACATTTCTGTATGTTCTAATATATCTATCTCTCACTCTCCCTCTCTTGCATGTTATATCTCGTCTATCCCATTATAAAGTACAACATTTCAAACCCTAACTGTGCTCTCTATAAAATACGTTTTTCTTTCATATTCCAGGTATTTTAGCTGAGCATACATTTTCACCTCATGGTGATGAGTATGTGGAAGCTATGTACGTTCGCTACCTGGAAATGGCTGGTGCAAGAGTTGTTCCAGTCAGGTATGCTATATAACAGACACTGTTGAATTGCATGAAACATGTGCTATGTGCATAAAAATGCCAGAAGCAAGGAAAGAGAAAGTTTATACAGGGTAGATCTAACTAAAGGTTAAGGATAGTTATCAATTTTTACCACTTGTTCTATGTCGAAAAAAATCATAAATGCTGCCTTCTTTGTGTGTGCAGAGCACTAGATTCGATAATTATCCTTCCTAACTATTTCATTTTACATGAATTAATTTGACATGTATTTTTTACATATATTTTCATTCTTCTTTAATAAAGTTAATAGGAGTAATACTAAAAAAACTACAAGTTTCTGGAGAAGAAACCCAGCCTAAATCTAGAATCACAGGGTATTTTTTTAGTCCCCGAGGTCTTGATGACAACTGTTTTTTGAACTGCAAGCACAGAGCTGGTCGACAGTCAGACAATAGCATCATCATCATCATCATCAGCCTTTTTCACCCGGGTGTGGGTATAGGCCACCAAGAAGAACCCTCCATCTTTCCCTGTCCTGGGCGATTTTCTCCACCTCTGTCCAGCTGTGTCCCATCTCTCCTAGGTCTATTTTGGCTCTATTGTTCATATTACACCATGCCTTCCACAATGCAGTAGCTGTTTGTGTAGTAAGTAGGCAAAAACTGGCATGAAAAAACAGAAGAGAAAGGGATTATCTTTGACCAGCCAGAGGTTTTTGAAAGGGCAGTTCATCTCGACAGAGGCTTCTTCAGCTTCAACCTCTCATGTCTCGCTCCAAGTTTTTCTTTTCCCCTCTCTTTGCAAAACTAATTAGTAGCCTGCTCTTATTATAGAAGACAGATTTTTTTTTTCAGTGATTGTAATGTTCATACCAATATGATCGTTCTCCATCATGCTGTTTAATCGCAGAAGGAGTGAACAAAATTAGGGAAATGGGATTCAAAGGGACCGATGACAGTTTTGTCTTCTATGCTCACCATGTTACTTGTTTCCTGAATGACTCAGAAGTTTTGAACAAAAGTTTCGTCACTGGCAAGTTGGGGCAAAACACAAAGGTTTTGGTTGCCAGAAACTTAAGTTGTCTGTGGTGCTTCTTTTTTTATTTCATTGTTGATACTTGGGCAACTGAACTGTTGAGCAACTGAAGTTGCCAGAGCTCCCCGAGCCAAAGCTTCATTAATATTACATGTATTGTTATTACAGTAGAACCCAGATAACTCGACGTCTATTAACTCGACTTTCGGCTTAAGTCGACTTGATTTGGAATTTCCAACTTTTTCTGTATACAGTATTACTACATGTACGTCAACATCCAGTAAGTCGACATTTTCTCCCTCTCTTTTCTCTTATGTCGACATGAACTGAAGTGCAAAGTGACATAAATAGCCCGGACTGATAGGCTCATGAAGAATTCCAGGGCCAAGCTGAGTGCATTGTGAAAAGAAGGATGGGCCCGGAGTCAATTACAGTCAATCAAGAAACAGTGTGCGGCCTAGCAAGAGGATGGGTAGGGGGGAGTGGGGTGAAAGGGAAGAAGGGATGGGAGGGGTGGGGAGGGAATGACGAGGCGAGCGGATGGTTGGTTTCTAATGTCTTCTTATCAGAATCAGATAGCACTGAGTGTGAAACAAAGAAGAGATGCTGGCCACGACAAAGTAGTTTCTCTTGTTCCCCTTCAAAGCTACTGGAATCTCTTATATCAACTTTCTCTTTACTCGACGTGACTTCAATAGTCCCAGCAATGTCGACTTATGCGGGTTCTACTGTATTATTATCATTATTATTGTTATTATTATTTTTATTATTATTATTATAGTTACTGATGTATAAATCAGTGATTATTGAAATAGTCATGCTCAACTCTTTGCAGGGGCAAGCAGCCTAAAGGTTACTATGAAAAGCTTTTTACTCAGATAAACGGGTAAGTTATGTTTTATTTGTCTAGCCAGGAACAATAATTTAAAGAAATTAAACCAATTTAGTTATTTGCATATTTTCAGAAGCTTATTTTTTTCTGCAATATCAAAACAAGTGCAACAGTACAAAAAAAAAAAAAAGAAAGAAGTGCTGATACCTTTTTCTTAAAAAATTCTGTTCATTTTATGCAATTGTATTGGGACAAGCCTCTTAGTATTATAAAGGTCATGCACAAACAATAAAATTGTATACTGAAGTTAAACTTTTTGCATTTAATTTCATTTTAGTTATTGGAAAGCTATCATTCATTGATAAACCCGAAAGAAGTTATTTTAACTATTAGGACTAGGACAGATAGAGTGACAGACAAAGTCACATGGAATAAAGACTGAATTTTATTGTCGAAACAAGAAGAGACCAAACGGATTAACATTACTACATGCACTTTCAAAGGAACAGAAAGCAAAACATTCAGGAAAAGAGAAAAGACTTCAATAAACAGTGGCTGTGAATGAACCTAGTGAAATCATGATAAAGACATAGGATGTTAAACAATGCTGAAGTTCTGAAGAAAGCTGGATACAATATAATGTCTTTTTTGTCTCTTGTAGCCTACTCGTTGAGTTTGAAAACAGTGATATCAAGATATTTGGGTTTTTTTTTTATTTAGCCCCTCGTCGTTATAAAACAACAAACCTTGGTTTGATGGACAAGGAAGAACAGACAAACGTTTTGATATCTATACTTTAAGTGGCTGTGTCTAGAAATAGTTCTCATTATCAATTTAACAACAGAGAGAACAGATGCTGAGAGCATTTTCAATTTTTGAGAGTAAAAAGTTTTTTGCTGTTGTTATTTTACCTGTTTTAATGTACATCTTTTAGTATACTATTTCCTGGTGGGGGTGCTGACATTGAGACCAGTCCCTATGCTCAATCGGGGAAATACCTTTACCAGATGGCCTTAGAAGTAAGTCACAGTGTTATTTCGAATTATAGAAATCACTTTTTGTCAAAAGATTCTCCTAACACTTTAAAACATTATCTACATTAGGATTACATAAATATAAATGACATTGGCTTGCTGTTTTTCCCCAAACACTTAGTATAGAGGCTTAAAAGTAATGTATACGTTTGCTAAAATGTAGGAAAATAACAACTGGCTTAAATCTAATTGTAGGAATGCTAAAATCATGATTTCATAGTTTCTGATAAAAGAAATTTTCCGTCATATGATACATTATGGTGGCTTTCTATGCATAAGCAAGGAATAGATTCCAGAGTCCACCAGTGGAGTTGTATTGTGGTCGTGGGACTAGCATTTGTTTGTTTGCTTACCTCATCACTGACTTTGCTTTATTTTAAAGAGTAAAATGCACTTTTTTAGTAGTATCAAAATGTCAAGCTGATTTCAACTATTTCAAGGTGTACAAAAAAATGTGTTTTAAAAAGCAGAACATTTTATTTGTACCTTTGATAAATTAATTGACACGAAATAAACGTGTAACCGTTGGCGCGGTGGCTGAATAGTAAGAGCACTGGACTCCTTATCCAAGGGCCCAGGGTTGGAATCCAGGAGGTGACAGTGTTGTGTCCTTAGGAAAGACACTTTACACTATTTTTCCTTTCCCCACCCAGGTGCGAAGTGGGTACCGGCATATTCTGCTGGGGAAGTAAACCTACGATAGACTATCGTCCTGTCTATGAGATAAAGTCAAAACCATCTGTTCCACTTCATGATACCGAAACCGGAATAAGCTAAAGCTCTATGGGCCTCATAGGCCTTGAAGGAATCTTAATTTTAAATGTGTAACTGGAAGATTGTCATTTTTTTTTTAGGTGATGATCGAACATAGAAAATAAATTCCTGTTTTGAAGTCCTGAAGGATTAATGTTCGGTCTTCCATCACCCCAATCTATTGATTTTAAATACTGTTAATCTTTCTGGATGAAGTGGCAGTGAGTTGTGAGAGTAAGTTGCTATTAGCACATAAGGAAATGGTTATTGTGTGGCCTGACGCTTCTGTTTATTTTATTTTGTATAGTAAGGCTCTGAATAATCACTTCTCTGAAGGAATCAAAGAGAAGAAAATATTGACATGAAACTAGGGATAGGGCCTACAGATTTGGTGAGCTATTGTGGTCTTGATATTTCTTTGCAAACTTGTTTTTGTTCGCATATATCTCACTGCCTGAAGAGTGCTTTCTTTTTCTTTTTTTTTTTTTCATGTGAAGGCCAACAAGAAAGGTGACTACTTTCCCATCTGGGGCACATGCTTGGGATTTGAGTTGCTTTCAGTACTCACTGCAGGGGAAAATGTTCTTGCTCACACTGATACTGAAAACATGACTCTGCCTGTTACGTTTGTCTCAGGTACTATTTTTTTGCTTTTGCTGTGGGTTTTTTTCTTTATAAGGCTGAGGTTTAAATCCCATTTTTTTAGTATATAAGAACATTTTACTTGTGAAGTGGCTCAGCAGAAATGCAGTGAGCACAAAATTCTAAGAATTCCTGATTGAGATACCCGGCAGACCCCAGTTTCACAGCTAACTTTTTTTTTTCACCACCATGTGCCTCAGTATCCTCATCATTATCAGTAGCAGTAGCAGTATCAAGAGGTTTGGAATTTTAATTTCTGAAAAATTTTTATTGTTCAAATTATTACTTTAAACAAAACTAAGAATGCTTCGCTATAATAGTGATCAAATTTCTCTTTAATAGTACAGTCCTTATTGTTAATACATGCACATTTTTTCGTATCAGTTAAAGTAAGCTTAGTCCACTTCAAACCCTTGTGTGAACTGAACTCAGGAGCCCATGCACAAAGACTCAGTCGTATTTAACTGCACTGTAGACTAGACATGATAAAAATATGTAAAAACTATTCTCATCCATGATGAGTTTTCCACACAAAGCATATTTTTTAAAAGTTACTTCCAATTTGAGAAACAGAGAACATTTATCATAATATCAGTATTTGTATGAAAATGTGGATTGAACGGCAATTTTAATTTGAAAATTATTTATACACCTTGTGCATTTTTAACACATAACTGTACTCTGTGCACTTTTCATGTATCAGCGTTGGTATCAATGCTCTGCCTAACCCTAACCCTTATTTTTGTACATCTGAATTCAAAAACAGGGTTTAAAAGTAGCCGCCTCATCCATGACATGCCTGATGATTTAGTAAAGATCCTGGCATCAGAACCTGTGACCCAGAACAACCACCAATTGAGTCTGCTCACAGAAGTAAGGATGCTATTCGTCCTTGTAAAGCATCATATTTGTGGCATTACTGTAAAAGAGCACAGTACGAGGCAATACGGATTGTTCACTCAATGTGTATAGATACGAGTCATGCTGTAGGTACACTGGTGCACATTTAAACTTTGTCATATAATATATACAGAAATTTGATAACTCTTTTCTTTCTGAGTTGCATTGTCTGAAAGAAAATGTGACTTTTTTTTATGTAAATATAAAGCACTAGTATGAATAGATAGTTTCTTCTTACTGCTTTATGTGATTCTGTGCCAGAACCTCGTTTGTCATCATGGTTATGAACGACAATCTTTCAAGGGTGGTAATTCATAAATCCAAGTTTTTCAGTATTTCAGACATATATACATGTATATGAATATATGATAACTTGAAAAGGAAAGAAAAAAACTTGTGTCAACAAAATTTAACCAGCTCTTTACTCTGTTGAATCACTGACAACAAAAACTTTTCATTCATAACTACAATGACGCAAACACTTTATAATGTATCATATATATGAAAAATTCAGAGCTCAATTATTATGTCTGCAAATGATGTATTATTTATATCAAGGTGTTGCTTCTAACCACATTAGCTTCAAAGTGTTGTTAAAGTAATCATCTTCAAGTCTGAGTTATTTGACAAATAATGTTCATAACTATGATGACAAAAGTGTTACAGTTTGGGGTAGGAGCTTCTGGCACAGCCTCATATAAAACATTTGCTGAATCCACCTGCACATGCGATCAAGGTGAATTGATTCAGTGACAGTGCTCCATGGTGACACAAAAGTCTTGGATGCATATATCCAAGTAGGAATAAATTCCTATATTCCTATAAACTTCTTTATTAACTTGTGACCAAGTTCATGCCTGTCATCTCCTGAAATGACTGTTACAAAGTCAGTGAGAATGATATTCTGCTAGTCAGAACTGAAACTCAGATTTAAAATTTTGATATTTGCTGGCATATTTCAGACATATGAGAGCTCAACAATTCTCAAGGATTTTTTCCAACTAATTTCGACTAATGTTGGCAGAGATGGCCAAGAGTTTGTATCAATTTTTGAAGGTGGGTACCATACCATACTTTAATTAAACCTGTTGTAACAATTTAGATACCTTAAAATTAGTCCTACTGATATAATTTCTTTGGGTGTACGATTCAGAAATAAACAATTGGGATAACAAACAAAAATATGTTTAGAAGAAAAGAAATTAAAACATTTTGTGAAAACTGTAATGACAAGGGCAGTAAAGTAAATTAAAATGAAAGTGGAGACACAATAATAAATAATGAAAAAAAAATTATTTTCATTAAAGAACATAATTAAGTATCACGGTTGTAATATGTCTGGAAAGTTAGAAGTCTTTTGAAGTTTATGTTACAAAATGTGTTATAATTCATTACTAACTGCCAAAAACAAATCTTTATTAGATTTTCACTGACTGATATCACCTCATTTTTTCCTTGTATTTTTCTGTCTAAAAATGAAACAAAACAAACAGCCCGGGACTATCCATTCTATGGAACGCAGTGGCATCCAGAGAAGAGCCTGTTTCTGTGGCGACCTGATGAAAACATCAATCATAGTTATGACTCAGTCAGAGTCTCACAGTATATGGCCGATTTTTTTGTGAATGAAGGTAAGCGATGGAGAAGTCAAAAACAAAGAAAAGTGGTTGTGGTGCGGTTAAATTTAATGTTTTTAGGGTTAAATTTTAAAAGCACTTTAATTAGGTGATTTGTAAAGGTAATAATAATGTCATTTAGATGTGAAAAGTATATACAGATGGGTTTTTTTTTTACCTTTGTTTTCCTTCTTCTGGCCTTCCATTTTTTTTATTTATTATATTTTGCCCTTATAGACAGAGGATGCAACTTTTATCTTAATTCTCATAGTTAAGAGAGAGCATGGGGGAAAGGGGGGGAGGGAAGAATAGAGAGGGAGAGAGAAGAAAATGGAATGTTTCGGGGAGATATGAGTGGAGGTCCTTTGAATTATATTTGTTATGAATATGCTTGTGGTCAGAAATGAAATAATATAAATAATACTTATTGATTAAGCAAAGGGTGCTGAAAGGCCTCACATAGCAACCCATTCCATGCTGTTGTCAGAGAGTCATTTAGTTGCCATAGGAACAGGCCTTTGTTCCTGGTCAATGTAAGCCACACCACTTGGTTGGACTTGAGCCATGTCACGTTCAAGAGAATTGCTTGGGCAGAGTCATTGCTTGGCATGGGGAGTAGCCATAATAGGCACAAGGTAGAATATGAGCAGCATCCACTGAGATGAATGCAGCATCACCATCCAGGTCCAATGTTTGCACCTCCTATCTCTGATTTGGTCTTATGAAGGTTGGCAAGTAAATACGTGTATGAGGTTTATGCCATTTAAAGGGAACACATACAAATGTATGTATCATAAAATGAATGATTCTTTGCCTTTCTACAGCTAGGAAAAATGCACATCATTATGACTCAACTGATGAGGAAGCACATGCTGTTATTGAAAATGCTGTGAGGATTTTCACACCAGACTTCAGTATTGGAGAAGTCTTCTACTTCAATTACACAGATCAATGGAGGACACATAATGGTTCTGTTCAGCAAAAATTTGTGAAATTAATGTCTGCAAATGATAAATAATGCTTGAATATACTTCAGAAACTTGGGTATTTAAGATACAACAAAAACTATTTATTGTCAAACAAAACTAAATATTTACTCGTATGTAATGATTTAAAAAAACACAAATTTGTGTGAAAATTAATAGTAACCTGTAAATTGTTTGATAGCAAACTGTTATTAGTTTGTCCCAAGAGGAAAGATTCCTTGACAGAGTGAAAGCTCAATAGCGAAAAAAAATGTCATGGTTAACAGTGTCTGTGACAAATGAGTATTTTCAGGTGATGAAATTATGTACTAGTTAATAAATTTTGTGATTTTGATCCTATGTAGATTTTATTTCTTAAACTTCGTATCAAATACTAAAAACCTTGTTACAGCTTTAAGAGCATTTGTTAACCAAGTGTTGCTTCAATCAGAGATTTTTACATTCCTTGTTAATGTTATTTCATTTCCGGTGATGGATTTGGAATTATGCTTTTATTCAATGTTTTATGGAACTACTTATCTCAGATTGTTCTTCCGAAATCCTAGACCCGTGCAATTTTTCAGATGCCTTATTACAAATGAACGCCTTGAATGTCTGTGAAAATGATGTGTGCAACTTAAGTAGAAACAAGTACAAACATATACTAAAGTGACATCATGGCTCGTTTGTATTTTCAGAGTTAATACTTCCATTGACTTAGCACGGTTTTAGTGACAGCATTGTGTTGAACACAGTGCTCAGGCAACTGGAGAACATCAAGCATTTTCCTTAATTCAGTAGCTGGAAAGTTAGCCGGTCTGCTGTACATGGCTCCTACATAAGTTGATTTTGCTATTACGTTTCAATATTTTTGTGATAGAAACTGAGTGTGTCTTCTGCACGGTATGAGATATTACGGATTGTAAGAAGACTTTTACACAGAGTAGTATATAAATGACAGAATAAACATCTGGTGCCATACTTTATATGATATATACACAGCTGATATTAATATTCTTTTCATTATTCAACTCAAAACTAAATTTGTCTGTTCACCACCTTAGCTGTCAAATGCAATGATGAAGGAAAGTTGAGAAGAATTGGACTTTGTTCAGGGCAAGATTAGAGCTAAATGGTTTAGTTAGATACAAGTCCTATATTAGTATATTTGGACTGTTGTCAGCATAATTTTGCATTTGTACTGTCCAAGTGCCTTTTCCCAGACATAAGTGTTTGTTTTCCTATCTTTTGAGATCATAGCCTGCCTGTTGAATCATGCCACCTGTTAATTTTGAAGATAGCTACAATCATCAGTAGGTCACAGCATCCGCAACAGAAAAAAAAGGCCAAAGATTGCTTTCCTGGGTCACATTGTCTCTGATGTGAAGTTGGTCTCCTTAGCTGTAGCCTTTTTTACATTTTTTTTTCTTTCAATAATGCAAGTAATGTGAGGAAAAATGTTGAGAAGTTAATAGAAAGATAATCATAATGTTCATCTGCTGACTTGTTCAAGTAATATATCTTGGCGGATAACAAAAACAAGAGTGGATACGTTCCAGAAGTTGCATTAACAACCATCGTCTTTTTAATTTGTCTTCTACGTATTTAGTAAAGACACTTTGTTTATGTTGAATGAAACTCACATGGCTTGTGCCCAGCACTTTCTTGTGCTGTGTTAAAAATGATAAAGCATTATCTGGTATTTGTGTAAAATTCTTGACGGTAAAAAATCAATTTTCACGTCCTTTCTAAAAAATCAAGGAAATACTTTTAGCCTTGTACAGTATTTTTCTTTGGGTGATGATTTTTGGTGTACTTTTTATATACTTTGCATAATGCACAAATTTGTGATAAGTCTTCCATACAGACTTGGTGGTAATTTGGTAATTTGATTCTGACAGATCTTTAGAACAAGAGACGGTTCCACTCTTGATCATTGTGGCTGGTCTGGCAGTATCTCAAGCTGCTGGTTCCTGATTGGGAACCGATTTTACTTAGCTTTGCCTTTCTTCATCATAAATTTGATCTTTTTTTCGCTTTTTTTCAAAGATTATGTTGGATTTTATATTTACTCCTAATTTTTAAAAAATATCAAAAGTTATATTAAAGCAAGCCATCACTCAATGATTAATCTTATTAATGAAATCAGCATTCAGAGGAATGATTAAGTTCATTATTGACATTCTTGTTTTGACAAAAATTCTATAGCATTAAAGGTGTTGTTTATTTTCTTATTTGTTGATGAGGCTGGCAGCTTGAGTTCAGACGCACTTATTGGCGAATCAAATTGTATATTTACTACTTTGTGCCAAAATTAACTAGTTTTACAGGTAACTGAGAAGTGGCTGATGTATGCGATGGCAAAGAAATCCGCATCAGGAAATGATGATGTAAAAACGTTGTTGCTATTGATACATGCATTTCATATCTCGTCTCATGCTTTTTAGATTACATTTATAATCATGTGTAAATGGCAACTTTGTGAAAAAAAATTAAATTAAATCATTTTAATGCAGCATTCCTGTTTGTTTATAGAAATTGATTATCTTTGGGTGTAAACAAATTAAAAAAAAAACAGAAAAGAAAGCTTTACATTATCCTGAAAGATGAGATCAGTTTTAAGAGCAGAATCTGATGCGCTTTCCCTTGTCCCATGTGTCCTGCTCAATGTTTCATTCCAGTTTTGTTATTTTCATATCAAATACAAGCGGCAAGGTACTGTTTACAACCTTGTATTTTGTTCTTCGTTTTTTTATATTTTCCACTTTCATGAAAATGTTAACTTGTATGCACTGTGTGCATGAGTAAGATGAAGATTGGAATGAATGCTGTTGAATGCTGGCTAATGAATGACTAATCTCACTTAGTACTCTCCGCTCCTTGAGAAGGATAGGGCCTCAACAGCATCCCTCCAATTTCTCCTGTACCTGGCATGGCTCTTTGTCTCCTCCCAGGTCAGACCAGAAGCTCGCACTGTAAGCTTCTTCTCCGGGTCTGCTTGGGGGGCCCTCTCTTCCTCTTGCCCTGCGGGTTCCACTCGAGCGCCTGCCTGGTGATGTTGTCGGCCTCCTTCTGCAGTGTATGGCCGACCCATCACCACTTGACCTGCACATCTATTGGTTGGTGCTTTGCTCTCTACCATAGGTCAGGGTCTGGCACTCTGTCGAACTATCGTATGTGTAGGATTTGCCGGAGATATTTGTTGACAAATGTGTGGATCTTGTTGGAGGTGGTGGTGGGTTACTCGCCATGTCTCTGACCCATAAAACAGTATAGACTTTACATTGGAACTGAATGTTCTCAGTTTGGTGCTAGTAGGGATGATGTTTGAGTTCCAAATAGGTCGTAGGATGGCAAAGGCTTATCTTGCTTTCTTTACTCTAACCATA
Organism: Bullina lineata; assembly: GCA_039654405.1. NCBI lineage: Eukaryota > Metazoa > Mollusca > Gastropoda > Bullinidae > Bullina > Bullina lineata. The sequence goes on along the minus strand of JBDFRD010589488.1, from coordinate 3,615 downwards.
ATGTCTTCGTGGTACCTGGCTGATCTTGCTGCCAAGGTATACAAATTCATTGACATCTTCTACCGCCTCTCCCTCGATCGTGGCTTGGGCTTCTTGTATGTTGTTGGTTCGGAGAATCTTGGTTTTTCTCCTTGTTGATCTTCAGTCCTACATGCTATGCTGTCTCTGTTAAAGCTGTGATCTTGTCTTGCATGTCTTATAGGCGGTGTGACAGTAGTGCTAGGTCATCAGTGAACTCTAGATCCTCTAGCTTCGACATGAGGGTCCACTGGATGCCTTTCCTGGAACTTGCATAGGCTGTCAGTGTCACCCAATCCAACAGTACAAGGAAGAGTAGTGGGGACAGCAAGCATCCCTTTCTGACGCCAGAGGATATCTGGATGTCTTCAGAGAGTCTTCCATTGTGGGTGACCTGGCATGCAAACCCGTCATTTCTGATGATGATGGGACGCCGTAATGGAGAAGGCCAAGGATGTTCCAAATTGCCTGCCTGTCCACCCGTGTCTTCTCAAGGTCAATGAAACGCACACAGAGGGGTGTCTGCCATTCAATGGACTGCTCTATAATGACTCTGGGGGTCGCAATCTGGTCAGTGCAGGAACATTATTTTCTGAAGCCACCTTGTTCACCTCAGAGTGCCTTGTCAAGAGTGTCTTTCATTCTGTCAAGGATAATTCTTGTAAGAACCTTACTAGGAATGAATAATAAGGTAGTGCCTCTCCACTTGCCACACTGAGACAGGTCAGCGTGCTTAGGGTGTTTAGTTAGCAGGCCTTTCTTCCATTCAGTAGGGATTTCTTATGTTGTCCATATTAAGTTGAAAAGGTAGTGGAGCTGGTCTACGATGTCGCTACCCCCTTCCTTCAAGACGTCTGCAGGAATGTTGTCAGTGACAGCAGCTTTCCCGAATGCTCAGTGGACATAGAAATAACCCAAACAAACCAGGGAAAAAAGGAAAACTCCTCACCTCCATGGAGGATCAGCAGGTGAGATGGAGAGAACACTTTCAGGAAGAATTAGATCAAGCACCACCGGTACTAGAACCTGCGAACCCTCTAGACATCAACACTGGAGAAATCACCAAGACAGAGATACGACAGGCCCTTCCCAGCCTGAAGGGGAGGTTAATGAATGTAGTGGTTGTATTTATTTGAACTTCGATATGAGTGAAATGAGAAATTAGCCAACTTGTTGAACAGCAGAACTCTGTGAACAAGTGTCACAAGACAAACACGTTGAAGAATCTCATTATTGCATTTTAAGAGGACGCAAGACAGTTTCAGTTTACTTTCAGCTAATTTGAATTCTTGTAATTTAGACACATCTAAAGAAGAAAAAAACCCGATAAAAAATGCTGTTGTTACAACCCTCAGAAATCACATCAAGGGGCTGCAGTGTGATAAAGATGTGGTCTGCCACACTGTCTATAGTATCAAACACACAATCAGTAGTCAACAATTATCAAACAAATACTTAATTAGCCTCAAGCTGTCAGGGCAGAAGGCTCATGACCTATAAATTATTTACTGTTATGACGTTTGAATTATGATACTGGTCCTCCTAATTGAAGAGGGCAGAAAACTGGTGGCATATGAATTAATCATCACTTATAAATCAAGCTACTTCTTAGCTCTGCCCATCAGTTGACACAGACAAAAACAAAAATCATGGCTTAAATAAATTAACATCAAATGAAAGATTGAGCTATTTCCTACCAGTAACAGGGACAGAAAACTAACGACTTGTAAATTAAATACTGTGTCTGTGGCTGACGAAGGTAGGCAGTACGGTAGTGAATTTCGTATGATCATTGAAAATGGTTGGAGATGGTGGCCTATAATTTGCACTTCGCAAGTCATGGTAACAGAACCATGTCATGATCCCAAATTCTGGTATAATCTTTAACTGAAATGATCTTGAGTGTCTAAAAATTGTTTTTATTTAAAGTGCATTTATGCTGCTCCTTTTTATTGTTACATTTTACTGGAGCCCTTACATCTGCCCAGGTCATGATGATAGACGCTGCCTGGTCGGCTACTCCAAAATACATGATCAAACAAATAAGTCCAACACCAAGTCCTGTATCGACAAGCTGAACTGTGCAGGCATTGTAAAACCTATAAATATAAAAAGAATGATCCTGTGTTACATACAGTCCACTGTAAATTAAGTCAAACTGTCCATATCTTGGAACTCTCATTCTCATTTCAATTCAATTTTTATCCCTTCATGGGAATTTGTATTGCATAAAATAAAAAAAAAATAATGCTCTTTTTATGTAACTATGGTACTATAGTTAAGTGACATATTCTTAGACATATTTTTAAATACATGTTTGCTTCTTTCCATTAAACAACATTTTTTAAATAACTAAATAGATCTTTTCCTTCTTTATTTAAAAAGCACAAATTTTGTAGACTGCAAGTACATAAAAATAATTGAATCTAGAAAATTACAAGAGCCACTGTTAACTTCATAAACCAGTTGGTGGAGATAATAGAAGAAGATTAATAAGTCTCTAGACCTATAATTTATGAAATAAATGAACGACTTCAATAAGATTTACTTCGTCAAGTAACCTACATCAACTGATTGAGAGGAATGCTGCGGTTAAGAGCAAAGGCATTCTGTGATCGCTTCCCTTGTCTTCTCAAGTGGCGTAATGTGCTGGATGAGTCAAATACCACATTCACAAAGCCTCTGGAGAGCTCGACACTGCAAAAATGGAGAAAAAAAAACCCCAAGGATTTGACTGACTAGTAAAACTGAATAGCTTATGTGTATGTAATAGACTTAGTCAGGAAAGTTTCATTTGAAAAGGTTGGGAAAACAAAGTGACTAGGCCTAACAACAATTCTAAGCTAACATTATACGTGCATAAACAAATTTTGTCAAAAAAATCAGTTTCACGGAAATCCATCAAATTTCAATATATTTATCACTTTTTCCTCATTCAGAATTCCTGATGGGACATAGATCTTAGTGTAACAGCAGTGCTCCTTGGAACTTGTTTTTAAGTTATCGTCTTTGCAACTTGTTAAGTTAGGATGTACATGTTTCTATCATCTTCTCAATTACAACCTTGCGGGATCTCCAGCTAGCTGAGCTAGATCTAGTTGTTTTTGGCTTTCATGTTTCGGGATTAACATCTCTGATATTTCTAGCTAATTTTCTCAATTCATGGCCTATCGAAAGCCACCTACGCCCGCCTTTCTGTTTGACTGTGCCACTAAAAGGACAGGCCTAAGTGTGTGACAAGCTCTGGCCATCAGGCATGCCTGCCTGACCTACCTGAGTGAACGAAGCAATTTTTCGTTCAGTGGGTGATTATTATTATTATTATTATTATTATTATTATTATTATTTTTATTATTATTTTCTTTACACAGAAGATTGAAATAATTTATTTACTTATCCAGCATGAATAATAATAATATGTAAGCTTGTAATAATTCTACATAATGTATAATTTCAACGTTTTCATATTCAGTCACTAAGTAGAGGTTACAGAGTCCAATTCTTTTTTTGTTTCTTTTAAGGGTGTGGGATGCGGGGTGGATGTGCGAGAGAGAGAGAGAGAGAGAGAGAATTGTCTCATAATACATGTATTCCTAA
>JBDFRD010589377.1:0-16791 GCA_039654405.1 Bullina lineata | reverse complement strand
CAGGACGCTAGTCTGTCGTAGGTTTACTTCCCCAGCAGAATATGCCGGTACCCAATTCGCACCTGGGTAGGGAGAGAGAAAACGTGTAAAGTGTCTTTCCCAAGGACACAGAACGGTCACCTCCCGGATTCGAACCCTGGACCCTTGGATTAGGAGTCCACCACCATGTGCAAGTACTAGAGCACAAACAACTACAGCGTCGTGGAGGTCCATGGTGTAAAATGAACAAGTCGGTATTCTGCAAGTGGCCAACGCGCCAAAATGAAATGAAATGAAATGAAATGAAATGAAATGAAATGAAATGAAATGAAATGAAATAGCGCTACTGTTGCCCGGCTATCGCCTAGCTCTGTGCGTGCGCTTTATAAAAAAGAAAAAAGATGCCCAGAGACAAAAATTCACCGCGACTAAAAAATTCCTTGTGCGCGCTTGCCCTTATTGTAACAAATCCGTGCTGGCAGTTTGCCCGCTCACAAACACAGTGAATTCAACTCACGCGCGCACGTGTGTGGCTCTATTGTCTAGTACTCACGTCCTAGTTTGTCTCCTGTCTCGCCTCAGCCCCTGCACAGCGGGGAATGTTGCCAAACTTTCACGTACACGTCACACACGTCTGCCACGTCATTACTTCATTTTGTTCTTACAAGTACTCGTTTTTGTACAAGTACTTTTTTCTGTTACAATTACTCATTTTCTGTTTTTCTGTATTTCTGAAAACAGAAATTCTCATTTTTTTTTAATTGTTTTTTTTTCTCTTAAAATGACGCATGTACTGTTTTCTCAGAAATACTCGTTTTCTGAAATCTATTCTATTATTTAAAAAGTAGGCTTATTTTCTGTTACAGCTACAGACTTTATTACTGAACCGATTTTGATCGTTGATAGCTCAAAAATTTCGTCTCGATCTGAATTACATTCCAGAAGAGTATGATATTAATTACAACAATGAAATGTCTGTGTGTAATAAGGCGTGACATTTTCGATTTTTTCCATGTAAACCATGCTTGACTTGAATCCTTTTTTTTATTTTACAATTAGATCTTTATTTCCCTTGCAAAGGGCTCCGTAGAAAGAAACGGAATAAAATTTGATCAAGACGTGTCTGTGATTGTCTGTTCATACAAAGTAGCTCAGGGTTAGGGTTAGTGGTATGATTGGGGTTAGGGTTAGGACGAGGGCTAGGATTAAGGTTAGGATCAGGGTTAAGTTTAGGATTAAGGTTAGGTTTGGGATTAGGATTAAGGTTATCTTTAGGATTAGGATTATGTTAGGATTAGGTTTAGGTTTAGGATTAGGGTTAGGCCAGTCTTGAAAGATAGAAGAGGAAGTAGTAGATTGGATTGTTGGACGGCGTTACTCACTTCCTTGTTATCAAGTAGCAGATACAATCAGAAGAAAGTTATCCTGAAAAACATACACACGAACCAACGTTCGCCACTTCCTTGTTGGTTATGTGGTCTGTATGTCCCACTGTTGTTGTTTTCCCACAGTTTCTAGCACGATGCGTGTGTGTGTATGTGTATGTGTATGTGTAAGTGTGTGTGTGTTAGTGTATGTGTATGTGTGAGTATGTGATAGTGTGTGTGTATAGTGTATGTGTATGTGCGAGTATGTGTTAGTGTGTGTGTGTAAGTGTGTGTGTGTGTGTGTATGTATCTTCGATACAATAAAAAAGGAAAGTTCCTTCAACCCAATGCGGCCCAAAGAGCCAGAGCTTATCCTGGTTTCAGTAGTGTGAAGCGGAATAGATGATTTTACTTCATCTCCTAGACAGGACGCTAGTCTGTCGTAGGTTTATATCCCCAGCAGAATATGCTGGTACCCAATTCGTACCTGGGTGGGGAGAGGAAAAATGGTGTAAAGTGTCTTTCCCAAGGACACAACACTCTGTATGAACAGGGATGAATTTACTTCAATTACATTGTGAAAGGTGTTGTTCTTGTAATGTAATAATGACAAAACTTGTTTCACTTCAGTGTTGGTGCCAAATCCCAGCCAGAATCCAAGTGCCCTGAGCTGCTGGCAAACTTCTGTGATATGATGCTTCGTAAAACTGCCATTAGTAAAAGACTTACCCCAGAGGAAGTCGACAAAAAGTTAAAGAATGTAGTAAGTTGAGCAAGATTTCTAGGAGTATTTGCCGTGCAAGACATGGGGTGTTTGTTCAATGTCTGAAAAAGTTTGTTTTCGCCTTTGATCAGCAAAAATTGGTGAAAGTTGTAGTCATGAATCTATTCTCATAGAGCATTAAGTTGATTAATTGTCAGTCATGTGGAAGTGCAGTCACCCAGATACCTTTAATTTTATCCTACAGATGGTCTTCCAATAATTAGTCTTATTGTGATTTTTGTGATTCTTACTCTAGTAAAATGAGTTCTTTCTTTAACTAAATCTTTGGCACAGATACAGTCCGTTTGAAACTATTTTTACCATCGAACATTATCAGAATTTGATTATGTTGCAATATTTCCTTCATCGTACATATGGAGAGAGAGCGCTTAAGCAAATTTATCTGATTTTTGTAACTCGTGAAGTCGTGAGAAATTCTCTTTTTTAAAAATTAAAGCATATATGTTTCACAATAATTCAAAAAGAAAGGTTATGCAAGCAAATTTAACGAACTTGTTGTTATTTTGATACTGTCCCTTGATTATGAAGATTCCTTAACTATTGATTCATTTATTTCCAGTTACTGGTGCTTAAGTATGTTCAGAATAAGGATGTGTTCATGCGTTACCACAAGGCTCATCTGACGAGACGGTTAATCCTGGATTCTTCCGCAGACAATGAAAAGGAAGAGAATATGGTTGAATGGTTGAGAGTAAGTGGATCAGATTATAAGATATTTTTTGCTGCTTAGATTTCTATAAAATTCTTGCGAAAATATCAAACAATTGATCTGTTCAGATGCTGAGGTATGTATGAGGCTGCTAATATGTTAAGCGTTTATTTTTTAATGTGAAGATAATGATTGGTTAGTACTGATATGTCGATCATAAGCTTTTCTTTATCCTTTTCCTAATGCTCATTAACCATCATATCTCAATGTCATTTTCTTGTACTTTTTTCAAACTTGGTCTGTTTTGTTTTTCTTTTTTCTATCACATATTGACCATAACTTTGTTAAAGAGGATGAGTTAGTTAGGACTTTGGGTTAGAGGCTGACAGGATAGGTGGGAAAATCACATTTTTAGGTTTAATTTTTGAAGATGTGGACTTGAATCGCATGTGCTCTTTCCTTTCAAGGATGTGGGCATGCCAGCAGACTTCGTGAACAAGCTGCAGCGCATGTTCCAAGACATCAAGGTGTCGGAGGACCTCAACCACGAGTTCAAGGAAGCTCACAGAAACAACAACGAGGGCATAGCAGGTGAGACTACAGGTGTTGACCTGTATTATTGTTGACTATGTTGTATACAAATAATGCACATTTGTTAAGAAAGGTTGATGACTGGCTGCTGTCGTAGTCTCATGAAAGTCATTCAAAACTGAGGTTACATAGACTTGAAAGGAAATTGTCAGTTGGTTCATGATTGATCTTTTTGGCTGAATAAAAGATTTCTTTCTCTGTTAGACATCAAAATTACTAATGTTTTATAATTCATTATAGCTAACTGATGTCAATGTTCTCGTGTGTAGATTATTTATGAATTATAGTGAACTATACCTTCTGTTTCAGGAAAAAAAAAGTGTTTGGCCCATATTTTTTTGTACAGCTTTGTTGGTTTACTTGTTTTTAGGCAACAATATTCTGTCTTTTGTTTTGTTTTTGTTCTTTCTACTTACAAATCCCCTACCCCTTTCAAATCTCTACATACAAAATCTAATATGTTTTCCAAAAAGCAAGTAGTATAAAATATTTTTAAAAAATTAAAACTCATTTGCTTGTACAGTATTTCATTATGATTTTTTTTCTTCTAATTTTCAAGATGCAATCAACATCAAGATTCTGAACGCTGGTGCATGGGCAAGATCAAGTGAGAGAATGCCTGTTTCTTTACCTCTAGAGCTGGAGGACTATATTCCACAGGTCAGTAATAAGGCAATAATCTGTGTAGTACTTTTTATTAGTAGAAATTAATTTTTCTATTGCAATTAATTATCAAGGCTTTTTAAATTTTGTTTATACTTTGATAAATCTAAATGTATATTTTTTCACTTTAGAAGACTATAACGTTTTCTTTTGTCAATTGAGCTGACATTTCTACACTGAAGTGTAGATTCAGTCACTGATAGGAAAGCTTTTTATATTGCATAGAAAGTTGATAATGTCAGTATTGTATAATGATCAAATTCCCGCCCTAAGATTTTATAGGAGCCAAGTTAAGTCTTTGACGATTTTGCATTCGTCTTTTTGTTGATTTTGTTAAAGCAATTTGCTTGTGTAATAAAACATTTCTATTACTGTTCAGGTGGAAGAGTTTTACAAACACAAGCATAGTGGGAGAAAGCTGCAGTGGCATCATGCAATGTCTAATGGTGTGGTGAGTGTGATTTGTCAAATATTCTGTAGGTCAATAGCTTGAATATGTAGTCACTGTTTGAGTGATAGCTTGTACGTAGTTGGTAAGTTTCTTTTTTGGAAGAATTGGTTTAGGGATAGTCTCCATTATGGCATGCTCACACAGTGTTCCATGAATATTTAGACTCAACTTCATTCAAATCATCTCGATAGAGAAGCGGCTACATCTTCAGCGGTATTATAATTTAGGCATATCCGTAAGCTGAGGAAAAAAATTCACCATGCTGACTGTAATTGTGATCATGATTGCCTAAATATATCGCTTAACTGAGTGCCATGTTTACACAGATATTCCAGTCTGTGAAAGATGTGATTGTACTGTTATATATAACAGTGCGTAAAATGAACCTTGTTTCTTGTCATTAAATGCAGCATTTGACTGCTATTACTCTTGTCATTTAATTTGTGAAGTGTTGTTCAGCTTTTCAGTACATCATTTTCTAGTTTTTATTTTTGTTTTTGTAATTTATTCTTTTCCTCATCATTGACGTTTCTCTAAGATTTCTCTTTTGTTTTGAGGTTGTATTCATATTCTCTTTTTTTCCTTTTTTTTAAGATCACATTCTCGAACGATGTGGGTCGGTATGAGTTGGAGGTGACAACTTTCCAGATGGCAGTTCTTTTTGCCTGGAACCAGAGACCTAGAGAAAAACTGTCCTATGAAAGTCTAAAGTTGGCCACTGAGCTTCCTGACAACGAGCTCAGAAAAACTATGCTGGTAAGAAGAAAGGAAAGATATAAGGACTGTGGACATTTGAGGAAAAGCGAAAGTACATTGGGTTTTGATATTAAAAAAATTGTGCTGTATTACAAACGATTAAAAAGATCTATATTTCCGTCCCCACACTCATTATGAACAGATTTCAAATTTCTTCCATGCTTGTGAAGCAGTTGGTACCATTTTAATTGTGCAAAGTCAGTTAAAAGTCTATTATATATTAATACATTCCTCACTTATGCATGGTTTGTCCCCAGTCGCTGATGGCTTCTAAAAATAAGTTGTTGCTGAGCTCGCATGAAATCAAAAGTTTACGAGACTTCACTGACAACACTGAGTTCTGGGTCAACCAACAATATGCTTTCACGTAGGTTTATTCAAGAATTCCCCATTCGTTTTGTTCTGTCCACCTTTTTCTTTTCATAATGTTTTGACTGTTGAAGGTGGAAGTATCCGTTGGTGTTCTTAGTGTGACTGTAAGGATTCTAAAGATTTGGCATTTTTTTATTTGATAAATATTTCAACTATATTAGATCTTTTTTGTTGTGAAGAAGCTTCTAGAAAATCAAGAACATTTACTTTTTTAAATGACATAAAATATTTTCTCTGTAAAGTCATTTTCCCACAACTTTTGTATTTTTCATTTAGTGACGTCTCACAGACAGAAAAGCATTCTGTAACTTAGTGACACTAAATTTTTCAGTGGTTGTTTCTGTACAGCCACCTGTTTTTATATTTTCAATGAACAATGTTATTATTTTTGTAAAATTTGTATAAAACAACTAACATTTGTATATTTAAAGTTGCTCCATGAAATGATAACTTTTAATCAAATTAATTGATACAAGAATAAGATATGTTGTTAGAACCAACTGAATCCATTTAAATTGGCATAAAAGAAAGGTGGGCATATGTAGACGGACTACTCTTGGTCTCGAACTATTGTAGAGGGAAAAAGGAGGGATAAGGAGGATGTGGAAGTTGAATGACAGAGAGAGAAAAAGAAGCAAGCTTTTTACAACAGAAATGAAATAATTTTAACTCACTCAGTAATTAATACAGCCACCACTGAGAGAATGGTTTGACCATCAGTTTCTTCTCCTATTTCCCTTTACAAAAATTATTTATTGCTTGTTGACTGGTCATTTGTCATATTAAAATAAGATCAATTTAGCGAAATAGTAAATCGACTTTTCTCCCAGTTTTTCTACAGAATACAACATTCATGTTATGTCAACGTGTTCTGTTTCTCAATGTAGAAAATCGGGTAAGGTGCAGAAGAGAGGAAAGCTGAACTTGATTGGACGGCTGCAGTTGACAACAGAGAAGAGCAGAGAAGAAGACAATGAAGGCATTATGCACCTGAGGATCCTCCGAGTTCAGGTAATGTTTATTGAAATGAGATTAATGAAAAACTAGGAGTGGAGGGCGCCATGCAAGATAAGTATGTATTGTTTAATTATTTTGTTTTCTGTTTTCCAAAATGGAAGCAGTTCAGGATTATTTGACATATATCCATCACTTGGTTTGGTTGTGCTGAAGAATATCTTTTTTAGGAACATTAGAATTGAACAGAAACGTTGTGTAATGCCTAGCATAAATGTTTTCTTTTTCTGTATCGAGCAGAGAACATGACGCTGTTATTTCTTTTATCATTCATTTCTTTTTCTATCTTTTAATCTGTGTGTGATTCACTTCTCTCCATTGTCCATCCTTACCACCACAGGCTCAATTTCTTTTTAAAATATTCATGGTACCTATGCCTCACACTGTCAAATTGCTTTTTTTCTTAAATTCTCATGATATGACTCTTCTTTTTCCTTTACTGTTTTTTTCTCCCCCTTTCAACTTAGTGGTCCTGCTAATTAGTGTTACTCTAGGACAGCTATTAAAACTACTGTGAATTGCCTAACTTTCTAAACAGTGAATCATACACATCCTATTTTGCTGCTAGTTGATGTCAGCAGTTGACATACACAGGGGTGTAAATCTTTCAGATTTTCTCTGATTTCAGAGATTTTACTAAGTTGGGTTTTTGTAATGTATTGTTTTGTTTTTCCTTTTCTTTATTCACTTATAATGATAATAATTTGCAGCAGCACTAAATTGAAACAGACAAATTACGACAAAGAGTTATTCCCACAGCACACGACACTATTGTCACGACATAGATGTGCTTTTTTCATACGACGAATTTTCAGACAAATTGTCTGACGCCTTGATTTCTTTGCTATCGCTAGTCCAAGAATTTTCGAGGATTCAGAGAAAAATTCTCTGACCCATGAAAAAAGCCTAGGCCTATCACCAAGCTGGGCCTGTGAACGTCGGCAGATATTTTTTCAGAGAATTTTTTCATCTTCCATTTACACCCCTGCATACAGTAGCTTTCCATTCACAAGCAGTTGCTGCTGTCACTATGATCACATCATTGAATGAGAAGATAGTACCAAATTACAAAACCTTGTTTTCATTTATTCGCAGGAGGCCATTGTGAAAATCATGAAGATGAGGAAAAAATTAACAAATGCAGCCTTGCAGACAGAACTGGTGGAGATCCTGAAAAATATGTTTCTACCCTCCAAAAAGCTCATTAAAGAGCAGATAGAATGGTTGATTGAGCACAAGTATATGAAGAGAGATGAAGATGATATCAACACCTTCATTTACATGGCGTAGTGATAGTGTGTCGAAGTAATGTTTCACCATCTGGATTACTTGTGTGCACGTATGAGAGGTTGCAGCAGTGTCTGTATGAAGCAAGATTCTCATGATTGAAATGCGATTGCGTTTAATTATTTCTTTTGCAGAAGTGAGTGACCAGCGGAATGTTACGAAATCACCAAGTGAGAGGGCTGTTTTTGTGAGGTTTTTTTTTTCCCCGAAGTGCAAATTGTTGTTATTTCCTTCTTTTTTTTTTTCCCCAGATATTATTTTTCTGAAAACTGAAATTTCACTAGAGAATTTAATTTACTTAATTAAGTTGAAGGGAGGGAAACTTTGTGTGGAAGAATTTCAAATTAAGACAGTAACAGACAGCTGTGATTGAAGCCTGCTTTGAATGGTTGATAGTTTGACAGTTTGAGACATGTATTTCATTTGTCTTAATTGGGGTATGGGGAAGGGGGGAGGGAATACAGAACGAGGTATGGTGGGTGTTTTGAAGCTGCTGAAGCTAAAACGTAAAATATTAGCAATTGTGCATCTGTTGTATTTTCCCACCATGTCTTAAACCATAACCAAAGAGGAGTTTACAAAAACATGCCAACAGAATGTTGTTTTTTAGTTTACGATGTAATGTAGATCTACTTTTCTCAGTAATCTCAGCCAGAATCCTTTTTTTGTTTTAAATGTAAAGCCTGGGCTTTTCTAATCCTGGTCTAGCGTGAGCGGTGACACGGAAGTTGTGAGCTTAATGAGTCTCTTTGTTTTACTGTGCAGTCAAAACATGGTTGAGCCAAGCCACTGACCCTGTCTTTATCGATTGATACTAACCTAGAAAACATTTTCCTGGTGAAACAAAATACTGAAATTTCATTAGCTAATATTCATATTTATTTTGACTAAATGTTCTAGCCTCTATTTGAAGCCAGTACTTTTCCATGACATTTTTGAGCTCACTTTAATTGGGATTTTCCTTGTTCAAATATTGGTATACATGTAGTTGAAAACGAAGCAAAAGTAGGGCCTTCAAGGAGTGTTTAATTTGAATCACAAGATCAAAGTAAACAAATTCAGTTAATAAGGACCCACTGTGTAAGGAAATGGTGTATGAATATGCACTGTGCTTGGGATTAGGGTTAGGGGGAAAAATGTCTTACTTCGATGCCAACAATTTTGGCCATTTTAAAATCTATTTTCATAAACCACTTAAGTTGGTGGTGGTGCTTCTCTCTAGAAAGGTTAAGCATGTGTATTACATGGCTGCAGTATTAGGCATCTGGAATACTACTACTATTCGTAGCACTGAGAGTCAACTTCCACTCAGGATAGCAAAATAATGATCTTATTATTTGCTTCTATGGGTTTCTAATAGAGTATCATGATGATAAAGTTGTAAGCATTGCAATTAATTACAGTATTTACACACAAAACCTTGATTTCTCAGTATCAGGATGATCCCACAGAAGCAAAAAAAAAATTGTCACAATTCATTGTGAAAGGTGTAAGTGTAAGTGTGAATGGACACCGCGGCCTGTCAATGAAACCTGTCTTATGTTGTGGACTTGCAAGCGTGGAATGGGATTATGAAACCTTTACTTTTTGAAAAAGATTCTTGTTTTTGTTACCACTGACTTATTTGTTGTAATTTTTATGTACATGTAATTTGTTAATTTATTTGCCTTGTCTTACATTGATTACTAACGTTTGTATATGAATGCCTGCTCTGACCGAACGTTTTCCTTGAAGCTGGAAAATTAAGGAAGCGACTAAATAAACACCCATCCGTGATTTGAACAGTGTTTTTCTTTGTTTTGATTGGGGGATGTTGGATGGTTTTAATAATATAAAACGTCCCGTTACATTATATATAGACAAAATGAAGCAGTTCTGTTGCTTTTGATTTTCATCAGCTTTGTCGCCCTGAGCATTTCATTTTCAGTTACCGGTACAGGAACCACATCTGTTCACAGAGACCCAAAATGTCTCATCGTGATTTCATTGTGAAAAACAGTGGGCTTGGTCAGCATGCTAGAGTAAGGTCTACACAGAGTACTGTCAAGTCTTGACATTTAAGATTAATTTTTTGAAATAAAGCATCAATTTTGTTCTGCTCTATATTTTTGCTAATTAATTAGTAATTTTTTTTTTGGTCACCATTACAAAAATTGGTCCCTATAAAAATTTACTGCATCTGAGGAAAAGTTCAAAGGTCTCCAGTCTTTCCGCTAGCCCTTCCTGAATTACAGACATTGGTTGGACAAGTGTTGTCCAATATCATGTAAGGACGTCAAGTTGTTCATCAGTTTTGTTTTTTGTCTGAAGATCTGTGGACGGTCACATTAGTCAGTATGTGCAAGAGGCCCTTCATTCAAAAACCAAATTTGTCTAGTTCATTTGTAGTAGGCCTATTTGTTTGCATTATACTCAAAATAAGTAATTGTGAAAGGTTTGGGAGTTCATATCAGTTCCTAATACATGTACTAATATGGCTATTTTGCAAGAATCATGGACGACTAAGGAAAAATAAGAATTTTATGTATTACCTTTAACTTTATGTGTATAGTCTGAGGGTGAATAAAACTGAAAGTAAAGTTTCTTCATGGCATAAGGTCCATAGAGCCAGTCCTTTTCCTGGTTTCAAAAGTCTGAAGTAAAACAGATGCTTTTAGCTTTACTTCTCCAGTATAGCAAATTGCAAGAACCCAGTTCGCACCCTAGTCAGAAAAATGTGTAGTGTAAAGTGTCTTACCAGATAACATACACGGTTGCCATCAGGATTTGAACTGAGAATCCTTGGATTCAGAGACCAATGCTCCCCTGCAAAAACGTTCGAGATAATTTTGTGTCGCTTTTTCAATCCCAATACAGTTCTACAAATTTATGTCTGATATTACTGATAAATCTGCCCTCAGTGGGTGAGGTCATACAGTCTTCACAAAAAGTTAAGGACCAGTCAAAATAATAGGTGCCATTTTCAAAAAAATGATAAAGAAAGAACATGTATCGTGTGAAATACGGTAGCAAGGCTAAAGGGGTCAATAGCGAATACCTTGACCATTGTGTGGATGGCACGTGCACGTCACGCAACATGCTTGGTGTGTTTGAAAATCTGCAAAACAAGAAAAGCGGTCCTTAACTGTTTGTGAAGACTGTGTGTACATATTCACCAAGCTACTCAAAATAAACTGTCAGGCAGCAGCATGAGCGTCACATGCTATTACATGTACGTGTACTCCAAACCATGTGCTTCAGAGATTCATCAATTGATATCTTAAGAACATTCTGAACATCAGATGGCCTCCAACTAGTCCAACCAAGAGCTGTACTTTTTTTAGCAAAGGGGAAAGTAGACTCCTATTGAAACAGAAGAGAAAGTGTGGGTGGATAGAAATACTATGGAAGCTTGCCTCCAACATCACTAGGCAGGCCCTCGATTGGAACCTACAGGGTAAATAAAAAAATGTGAAAACCCAAACTGATGATATGGCATAGGAATAGGACACTGAGCTGAAGATGGCCAGGATGACACGGACTCGGCTGATTTAACGTCTCCCAAAACCGAGTACGCAGAAGGAGCATTCTTGTAGCCCTGTGTTCCTGAGAGGAACCATTGGAACAACTGACTTCCAAAAGTGTTCAGAAAAGTAAGAAATATTGCAGATTCCCTTGTATTCTTGTAACAGATCAGCACTGAATTAAGGGCAACATGCAATTTGAAGTGTCCTATACAGACCAGAGAGCGGTTTGTGTAGAATTATTTCTATTGATACACCATGTGCACACATGTGTCAAGTGACTGGCACAAATATATTATTTATACACGTATGTGATAAAGCACGCAATGCTTGTGGGTGGGTGGCTTAGTCCCAAGTGCTATGAACAGAAACTGACTCGATTGCTTGACTACAAAGAGGGACCAACTAAGGAAGGCAGAACAGAAAAGGATGATTCGTCATACTCCAATCAAGCACGCTGTACCTTATACCCTAACCCATAGCTTTTTTAAAGTCTCGAGACTAAAGATTCAGGGTGCTAAAAAGGCCCTTGGACAATAAGGCAGGAGGTTCTTATGACAATAATGAGTGTGTTGTTGCACTAGGAACTCACAACATTAAAACTGAGATGTTACAAAACTGCAATGTACAAATGTACTTACTAAACTAACTTACTTACTTTATCTGTCCCCAACTCTACGGGACAACTCTTTCGGTGTATGGGTTTGTTTTAATGATCCCTTTCCAGGCCACCCTGTCCTGACATTACAGAAAATTACAATGTACTTACGAAATAAAAACTACGGTTGGGAGATTAAAACTAAAACAATGCAATAGCTTTAATACATACGATGATATACTTTGTAAAACTTGCAGTACAGATAAAATGTACAACAAACCATAATTTTGCAGTAATGCAAATAAATTTACAATGAGTTTTCTAAACCAATTTTAGCGTAATTTGAATCAATAAATTTGTCTTGTCCAAAACCTTAATTTTAAGTCAGGTGTTCAAATGCCAAGATGCTTGATGAATTGACAAATCAAAAGGACAAGGTATACGACTCCAATTGCGTGCATACATTAATAATGTTGCAAAAGACTGCACAAACACGTTTGTACTGATCTACACTGTAAAAGACACACACATTGTTATGTGTACTGTAATTAAAGGCAGTGTCAGTCATGCAAACAGCAGGTTTGGTATTGAAAACAACTTTACTTCACTTTGAAGTGATTTTGTTGGCCCAAGGATTGTCTTCCCCACAGTAATGTCATGTCTGATGTAATGAATTTATGCATTTTTTTCCCTTTTGTTTTAAGATCCGTTTCTTGTTCCAAGGATATTTTTGAATCTTTTAAAATCAAAACTTCTTTGACTAGCATGCTTTCCTTCATTTTTATCATTTCAGTGAGTGGTTGTCCGACACTTCTGCTCATGACCAGCCCCTACAATTTTCCATCCCCATGTGCTGTTACCAACAAGTAAAGTTCCTTCAAGGCCAATGAAGCCCATAGAGCTTATCCCGGTTTTGATAGCGTGAAGCGGAACAGATGATTTTTATTTCATCTCCTAGACAGGACGCTAGTCTGTCATAGTCATAGGTTTACTTCCCCAGCAGAATATGCCAGTACCCAATTCGCGCCTTAGTGGGGAGAGGAAAAATGGTGTAAAGTATCTTTCCCAAGGACATAACACAGTCACCTCCTGGATTCAAACCCTGGACCCTTGGATTAGGAATCCAATGCTCTAACCATTCGGCCATCGTGCCACCTTATTACCAATAAAGGCTAATTCCAAGTTTTTGATTTTTATAGCAATAATTCTTCAAACATACTTCAATGGGTATTGGAGATATAACTTTTGTATGTCGCAAAGTCCTTCCATGGTGGCAATCGAATACAGCAAGATTAGAGTTGTAAATCAATATAATCAAATCTGACAATATATTTTGTCAATATTAAATTGTCTATATAGCTCAAGTCCAATTTGCATAAAATTAAAACAGGACAAGCCATTAAATTTGTTCACCATGTTTGTGGTTTCAGATGAAAATGAAACGTAATTGTTAAAACTACATGTATTTTTTTTAAAAGACAGGTCAACCACTAGTATAATAAAAGTACATACATGTATGTATGTCTACATTTTGTTTAAACATAATGATGACACTTTAAAATTGTATTCTTTTGTCTGATCTACCTTGAGCAATGCTTCTAATTCCATGACATGGAACTCCGCACAACATATTAAGAGTAAATTAAATAAAGACAATGCTAAAAAAAAAAAATCAAGAAAAAATGCAGATAATGTGAATGATCCCCATTTAATGAAGCATGGAAAAAATATACAATGGTACACGATGCAAAACAAAACAAAAAACATTTAGTCCAGAATGAGTTCATCAAGTGCCCAGTCCTCAAAGCTACCATCAGGTAAATATCTTCGAATGATGAATGGAATTTTTCTTGCCCTGCAGGAACAAAAAAGGAAACAGTTTAGTAATGGCAAAGTATGCAAATAAAAGAGATAGCCCAAGAATAAAAAAACAAACCAAGGCTCGACATTTCTGTCTTCAGAAACAACTCGAATATGTACCACACTCAGATCTGTCAAAACTTTTGTCTTTGTGAAAAAAACAAACAAAGCCAAATTCCATTTTATTGTTCCCTACAATTCTAATTAATGATTCTCAGAAAAGGAAGAAATAGAGAGGAAAAGCTGCTCAATCTTGCTAACACACTGAAATTAAACTTTCACTCTTTTACATTACATGCTACTTAACAGAAATTTGCCTCAGGCAAGTCTAACCCTTTCTTTTGGAAACAAAGGAGGACAGAGAATACATGTATTTAAAGTTGTCCGCACTGAGGTAACTGAGAACTAGGCCCAGCCATCTCACCGCACATTCCTACATCACTGTCCTATCAAGCAAGATTTTTATGCATGTGATCCACACAGTGTTGGGAAGACTATGTGTCATCTTGGGGCTTATACTTATTTTATAATCTTATAAATCAGTCACAGTGCCGGTACAAACAAAGGGTAGAAACAAAGACAATGAAATCTAATCCAGCCTTAGAGGCAGAAGCTTAAAAAAAATTTTTAAAAATGTCTAGACTTCTCCAATTCATAACCATTACTAAAAAGTAAGAAATTGTCATTGATAGATTTTATTTTAAATTGTTGGAAACAGACCTAACTGTAATTGAGTTATTTCCCTTGATTATAAACAATTTCAGTCCAACACACATTCACCAAACTCACAGATTCCCTGAACAAAAGTTGTCCCAAGTTTTCCCCATTATTTTCTTTCTTACTTCACACACCGTCGAATCTTTTCAAGGAATCCTCGAACTAAATTCTGCCACCGGCTAACCATCAGGAAGTTTTCTGTTTCAATAAGTCTCTTCAATGCCACGAAACACTGACATTGTTGAGCAGTTCAGTCAGCCAGAAAGTCATAAAATCAGGCACATAGATCTAGTAATGACTGTGCATGTAATGTCATTCTGTGCACTGTAGCTTACAGCAATTTGTACGCCTATGATGCGTAACCCCCCAACCAATTCCAGCCTTTCACCCAGTCCATGAGCAGTGAGCCATGTGATTGTGTGTATAGAAGTCACTGATGCATGAAAGACAGCCTTATGATTTCACTTTGCCCTCCATCACTCCCTGACATTTCCCCTACCCCTCTTCCTCGCCAAGGTGTTGCAAGAAATGACCACTCAGTAGCCTAGGCCAAACGGTTCCTGCCATTCCATCCCATCCAATCATATGCTTTGTTAATTCAGACAAACAATTCAATGGCCAATCACGAATTTAGACTCAGGCCGAACATTGCTGACACAAATGAGATTGAGATTTATTGTTTTACTGCCTATTCCATTTCCATACAGATTTCTTTCTCAACTCTCTGGTTTTTAATCATTCTGGTTATCTCCTTTGACAAAATGGCGATTCCCGTATTCCCTGAATCACGGTTACCTCATACAATTTTTCTCAGCCCAAGGAGTTCAACAAATGCTTGTTGGACCGCAGATGTGGATATAATGAAAAAAGGCCTGGACCTTGGAATTCAGCAAAATTAGAGTTGTACAATAAATATGTCACTCCTCACCAATCTTGCAAATTCTAACAAGTCTGAAAATCTGAACCTGGCACTGCCATGAAACAGTTTAGTAGATAACGTAAATCAGGCATTCTTTTGTACCACAATTTTATCATTTTGATATTACATCAGTGCTTCCAGCAGCAAATTTCATTTTTCGAGGATTTTAGCGGGGCTAAAGAGAGCAGACACAAGATTGGTCCAAGGTATGTTTTTTGAATTAAAAATTCCTTCCATGGCTTTGAATATAGACTGAGAATCTACACAAACAAGTTCCACAGAGGCAAGATGTTATGAGTGTAACTGACGAGGAGGGTAAAAATCTTCTTCCCATGGACATTAGAACTTTTGTCTCCATTAAAGAAAAATGGCACATTTCTAATGTTTTCAATTTTTTAGGATTTCTGTTTTTGAGGATTTCCGCAAATTTGCGGACAACTGGAAGCACTGTTAAATAAAGAACATTTGTAAAAAAAAACATCCAATACTTCAATCGATTACTCGTCCGACTGCCCAGCGATCATCTATGTCTGGTTTCGCAATTTTGACTATGAAAATTAATATATTATATAAGTTTGTCAAACGTTTAGGAGATTTTAAGAGAAATTGAAAAATTCTAGATTTTACGAGGATTTTTAATTCTAGAAGATTTTAGGAGATTCTAGAGTGCTACGACCCCTGGTTTAATGTGTCGCACGTTCAGAGAAGTGACCCACCTGTTCTTGACCAGCCAGTAATCGCTGCCAGATTCAGTGCCGAAGCCGGCCACCAGTACACCATGATCCAGTTGGTCTGAGCTGCAGTTCTCTTCATAATAAACACCTGGGATGTTAAAACAATAGAACAAACTGAGCAAGCATAGAAGGTTTGGAAACAGTAGGGTCAGATTGAAGACAGGGTTAATACAAACATGAAAAGACCAAATTCAAGACTTTTTCAAGATATCGGGAGCGCAATTTGGTTTCATCAACGGCAGCTATGCCGATTTTTTTCTTGACTGTCAGAGCGCTACTCCAACCGCCCACTATTGGCGATTACCGCAAAATTCAAGACTTTTTCAGGACGTCCGATGGTTCTAGTAAAAAAAATGACCAATCTTTCCAGACTTTTTCAAGTCTTAAATGAGCCATCTGATTTTCAAGACTCCCGTACGGACCCTGGAAGAGAAAATGCTTGTATGATGTAACAGGAAATGTTTTTAAACTTTTGAAGACAAAAGTGGGCAGAAAACATAAAGAGAGATATGATTTCATCAAGAGCAGTGCATGTATGAAAATAGTG
>JBDFRD010589265.1:0-28499 GCA_039654405.1 Bullina lineata | reverse complement strand
GGTGTAAAGTGTCTTTCCTAAGGACACAACACTGTCACCTCCAGGATTCGAACCCTGGACCTTGGATTAGGAGTCCATCGCTCTAACCATTCGGCCACCGTGCCACCTTCTTGGGACAGAAGGAAGTGGAAATCCCTTGTGCGAGGCCTATACGCTGATAAGGGTGAGGGATGATGATGATGAAGAACAACAACAACACTTTGCATGTCAAATCACTAAACACGTACTATCCAGCAATGATACTTTACATGTTACTATCTACAGCTCAGACATGAATCACAACAAAGAAAAAGTGCAGCTCCTATATATATATATAATATATATATATATATATCAGGTGTTCTTTATAATACATGGTGTAGGTGTAGGCGTACACTGGGGACACAAACAATCTCAATCAGACAAGTTATGGCATGGAATTCCCCAGGGAAAGATAGACTGTCCAAAAAACACACGGAGCCAGGACCTAACCAAAATGAGAAAGGACAGGACACGCATGGAAACAGTTTGAGAACATTACCCAGGACAGAGAATTCTGGGAGACTGGGTTGCTAGCCCGATGATGCAGATGATGATGATGGTGATGATTTTTGTTTTTTTTCCCATTCCTCTACTACTGACTTGGGGAGTCCTGCTGACAGGTATTCTTTAATACACATACAGCACTGACCGTTTTATACGCACTTAGCTACATGACATTCCAATCCTGGGCACTCTGTATTACCAATCAATTTAATCTATAGTACCGTATCTGATCTTTATTAAGAAATACAAAGAATAAATGATGCATAAATGTTGAAATAACATCTGCTGCTCCCTAACAATCACATTCTCAAGCAGGCACAAACACACAAGCCTATAATGTACCAATAAACATTTTTAAAAAGTTGTACATTGTACCATAACACTTGAGTAAATTATTAAATATTATATATACATACATGTATATCTTTCCCCTCTTCCGTCTCCATACACACATAGTATAAAGATAAAGATAATGATAAAGAAAGAGAAAAGAAATTAAATTGCTGAATATATGTCACCCCCACACGTCCCAATGTAGATGGAATTTCCATTCTCCAGAGCAGCCAGAGCCGAGGGCTCCTTGAGGTCAGAGCTCTGCACACTGATGAGTCCATTAGAGGAAAAGTCACTGGAGATCTTGTGGAGGCCGTGCTTCCAGTCACACACAACAACTGTGCCATTCTGAAGTACATGAACGTCCCAAAGCTCTGAGTCCTTCATGTCTGACGTATATGTGAACAAGAGGTTACAATTCTGGTCAAACACTTTCACACACTGACAACTGTCTGCCACAGCAAATCTGCCCTCATTGTTCACAGATATGAACATGGGCCCAGTGAACAGGAAGTCTCCAGCTTGAGATTTCCGCAGGAGTTTCATCAGCCGTCCCGATTTGTTGAAGACATAGACACACCTGTCGATTTGGTCACAAACAAAAACGTGATTGTCATGGATGGCGATACCTCTGGGAAGGGTGAGGCCAGCAGCGAGCACCAACTTGAACTTCCCGTCGTTAGAGTACGCCACCACAGTACCAGCCCCTTCCTGCCTCCCTGCGTTGGTGATGTAGACTAATCTATCCGTCCATGAATATGCCACACCCCATGGCCTCTCCACATTCGGCTCTGTGAGGGGAGACAAGAACGGACGAGGAAGGCGAGAATCTGGTGTGAACACAAGCACTGACTGGTTGTTTGCTATCACAAATTTTTCTGCAAACCTCGTGATGGCTAATCCAGTGATGTACTCTCTCTCTACTAAAGACGCACTCTTGTGAACCCTTAACGCATGATCCTGGAGATACAGCGGTTCAGAGAACGGACTTGTCATGTGGAGGTTTCCTATCTCTGTACTCTTCAAATCACTGAGACTGCTACTGAATGTGCGGAAGGCAAGAGATGCAATATGTTCTGAGTTACAAGGAAAGTCTGACAAATTGGGTAAAGAGGCTAACGTTTGCTCCACTTTCGTAATTTTTCTCTGATTAGCACAGCCATTCTGAATGAGATTAATGGAATTCAACTCGTCTTGAATCTTCAAGAGAGCATCCTTCCTATCCTGAACAACCCTAAGTTTCCTTGACAAATCTTCTTCTTGGTTTTTGTAAAACCGCTCCACCTTGTCAGTGAGATCTTTAACTTTATTGTCTATAATGTTGTGAGCTTCTGCTGCACATGCCTCAATTTTTTGCCTCACTGGCTGCAATTTTTGAGGCAGTAGCTCCATTTGAGCTAGCAGCACTTCATACTTCTCGTTACTCTCCTGCTGACACTCCAGAACTGCATTATTTGCTACCCCTGCCATTTCTTTGCATCGATTGTCCATACTTTCATTACTGATAAGTGAGTGAGTTGACGTCGAAGGAATCACACGATGGGCTCTTGTGCATGTTTCACAAAGCCAAAGACCACAAAACTCACAGTAACAATAACTAGTACAGTTTCCAGCAGTTTCTCCACACGCTTGGCAGATCAACTGGGAATCGGATAAAGCTGACTCTGAAACAGTTTTCTCGTCTGAACGAGACTCTGGCATCGACACCTTGACTGGTGAAATGGCACCAACTGCTTTCCGCTTTGATTCTTCCACAAAATGTCTAAGACTGACTATCATGAAGTTGTTTGGGAAATGTTCAACATTATTTCTTGGAATGTTTGCTACAGCTTTACACACAGGGCAAGGGATCTGTGAGGCAGGTGCTCTTGAAGCTATGTACAACTTCAAGCAGGAAAGGCAGAAAGTGTGTTGACAGGGTAGCACCTTAGGCTTTTTGTACAGTTCAAAACAGAGGGGACACTGCAAAAATTCTTGAGATAATTTATCTGAAGAACATTCCTCCCTTTGTCTGGAAGTTGCCATTTCAGCAATTTCTGTGTAAAAAATAAAAAGAAAGTTAGATGTCATAAAGGTAGCAAATTAAATCAGAAGATACATAGGCCTACCACCGGTATATTACAAGAAACATAGTTCTAGATCTTATGAAAATGCTTCACCACATCATCTCATAAGGTAATTAGAAAATGCCTCTATTCATGGCAGGACCACACTTCACTAGTTGTGCCTATTCATTCATTCGAGGGTATCCATTAGGACCTTCAAAATGTCTGATTAAAATACACTGTCTGTATCACTATCAGCAACTGTTGACTGTTGTTGTTATGAAAATGAAAGCAAAAGGGTTGTTTTATTTTGTTGTTGTTTTTGTTTTATTTCAGGGTGTTATTTGCCATTTCAGACATGAAGCTAGAATCTAGATTCTGGATTCTATAGATTTAGATAGATTCTAGATCTAATAGATAGGCTACAATGTCTGTAGAATCTGGATCTGACCTATTTTAAATGTGAAGCACAAAGCAGGACTCTCCCCAGGCCCCAGCCCCAGTGGTTGTCAACAGAAAACTAGACTAGATAATCTAGAGATCTAGATGCAAAAAAAAAAAGAGGAATTATAGATTTCTAGGCCTAGATCTAGATCTACAGAAAAAAATGTAGATATCTAGATCTATATCTAGATCTACACACATCAAATCAAACAGCAACGATGCTCTCCATAGATCTACAACAGACAGGCAAACGGGAGGAGAAAGACAGCTGCCAAGAGGCTCAGTTTTGCACGGGCGTGAAGAGTTATTTGTAACATAAGTAACTAGACTCTAGATCTATAAAACTAAAGCTAGATCTAGATTTATAACCCATTATTATATCTAGATTGATTCTATCTCTAGTTTTATCCGAGCGAAGCACCCTGTCGCTCTTGGCCAAGCAGTAACAGCCAAGACTCTTCCTGAGTCTTCCTCTATTCTTTATACACACTTTGACTTTGAGATAGGCCCTATTTCTATTTACACGATTAAAAACGTTCTCCAACTCATCGCGCATGCGCAGACGGTTGTTCGGCAAGTTGGGTGAGTTGGGTTGCCTAGGCCTAGATCTAGTTGGGAAGTGCCAACCTAGACCCACTACTGACTGTTTCTAGGGTGCCAACTCGCCCAACTCTCTCGGCCGAGCACTCCGAGCTCATTCTGATTGGTTGTTATAAATAGACCCCATGTCAACACAGGAGCATGCAACACACTAGACAGCAGCGTGGCCGGAGCTGGTGATCAAGATCTCGTGTTAACACATGAACAAACTCAAACTTTTATTGATCTCTGGGAAACTTATTCCATTTTATGGGATCCCAGAGAACCAGATTACAAATCTCGAAATAAAAGAGCAAGTGCGATCAAGTCAATTGCCGACGTCATGGGGCTGGGCTGGAACGAAGGTAGATAAGTACATGCCGAACTACTCATTATTAGATTATTTTTATTTAGATCTATGGTCTAGATCTATGTGTGTGTTTGGAACAATAGGAAAATTAATTCCAAGACCTTTCGGTCAGCCCCGGTATGTGAAATGGGAAGAGGGAGTAGGGTCGGAGGGTGAAAAGGGGACTGCATAATAATGACATGGAAAAGTTTACAACTTTGTGTGCATCCTCCTTTTACTGTACGATGATACTAATGATAGTGATGATTAAATTGTAAGAAGCAGTTGTGCCTACTGAGCTCTCGTCGAGTAGATCTAATTGTGGTGGGGTGGGTGTTCGTGGAGGAGGGGGAAAGAAACTGTCCTGGATGCCATGGGTTATTCTATTAAATAAATCAACAAACAACATTAATGTTTATTATCCTTCTTAGCCTTGTGTTATTTTAAACTGAATAAAGAAAGCATTTGGTCTCTAATTAAATTATTTAATTACCAAAAAAAACCCAGTTTACTCAAATCTAGAAACATTTTTTGGGAAAAAAATATCTAAAAAGTAAACAAGCAGTAGACTAGATCTATATTCTTTAGGCTTAATGTAGCCCACATCATCTTTGCAAAACAATGACTAACCATGGGGGCATTTTAACCATTTATTATTGTTGAAAATAGTCTAGTCATCGGAAAGTGTGTCCGCTTTTTGTTGTCTGCTTTTTCAAAGATACTGATTGAAGGGTGACAATATACATGTAAGTCAGTCACACAAGTCTTGATCATCATATGGATCTGGATACAAAGTGTGGATGGTTATTGCAGCTGTCGATGCTTGGTCCCTAAGTGTGTCTAATTCGGATGTGGCATGCCCTCATGTCATCATAGAAAGCTTATAAATCGGTCTGGCTAAGATTGCTGAAAGGCGAAGCTGGACTTAAAACATTCAGAGAAAACAGATCTTGATCAATAAATGTTTGATTGCTGAGCCAATTTCTGACAAAATTAAGCTACCGGTAAGTCAATAAAAATTAGTTTAGAAATATTATGGTATCTCTTTATTCCCACAAAGTGTCTTTGAATGAATTTTTTTCTATTTTGTTGTTTGGTCATTTCAGAGCAAGTGAAAAGAAAAATTGAGAGTCTGCGGGCACAATACAACCGCAACAAAAAGAAAAAACCCACAGGATCTGCAGGAGGAGCCACTGTTTGGGCCCACTTTGACAGAATTCGGAGGTTTCTCGGCTGTACGGAGTACACCGGAGATTCAATTAACAGCAGTTTTCAGGTACTGTGAAATTAATTAAATGCAAGTAAATATTACAACGTATCAAAATTGTCAAACCCATTTTAATACAAGCTGCAAGGTTTAATAAGCCAGCAGGCATAACTGGTCAAACTTGTACAAAGATAAACAATTATACGATTTACAATAATACGGATAACTATCTTAGTGAATCCAGCTTGAGATTCATAGTAGGCCGTTAGCTTTGTAGTGAAAAATATATCAAACATTGACAGTAGTTCTGTAAAGACCAATTACTAAAATGACAAAAGCAGCAACTACAAAAAGGGTGTCTCAAGTTCCCAGTTCAAAAGTGCCAATTCTTAGCCTATTTGTTACATGTCCTTTGTTAAATATAGAACGCTCGGTATGAAGCAGCTCATCAAAAGTTTTGCCCGTCATTCTGAGGAAATTTTTTAGCTTTTTTGAATCCTCGGTCGGCATGTCTGGAACGAGTGAGTTGAAAGCTCCACGTTACGATTTATCACGTACAGCATAGTTTGTTTTTTTCCATTTTTTTCTCTGTCTTCTCTTTCTGACAGCAGCAGCGATGGCACTAATCAGCAAAGCGAAATTGAGTGGGAGAAAATCGTCGGCGAAAATAACATCCACCATGTTGATGATGTTGTCTGCTCTGATTTATTCGGTCATGTGTTCCGCTTCGCAATGTTCGACAGATTAAGACGCAAAACTTTAGTAACAGTTCTAGACTCTAGATGCGAACACACACTAATATCTAGTAGATCTAATTGGTTGGCAGTGCGTCCACTATATTATACCCAAACCGTAAAATTTGACTGGGTCTAGTCAGGAGTGTTGCATAAAATTACAGTAGCCTAGACTATTAGATTCTATAGATTCTACATTACAACTTCGCTTGCATTCTGTTTTCTTATACATGTATATTCTATAATTACTGCTGATGTGATGCTATTGCTAACCAAAATAATATTACTAATATTAGACTTATTTGTTTTTAAAAAAAGGACTAGATCTACATCATGAAATAAGTCAACTTCCTAATTCAGCTTCAAATTTTGCCCCTCGTGTGAATTTGACTTATTTTGATTTTTGATGCGCTGATACTGAAAATGTTATTATTTTTTAAGATTTGACCACTCTTTTAAAACATTTGAAGGTGCCTGAAGAAACTTCAAAGGAACCCAGCCGCTCCTAAAAAATTGTGTAACACACAACGTGTCATGTCATAACAACGATTTAATGTTTTCTAGACTTACGTTGATCTTTTTCTGTAAAACACCAAATCGTGCCACAAGTATTCCGAAAACGTTTTATACAAATCGTCTTGCCCTTGAGAGCTGATAGAGTCTAATTAAATATGGTCTTTTGTGGTGATCCCGCATCTTCACAGTAGAATAGGGCTCCATAAAATTTCCTCTGAAGGTAAATGTTTCATTAAAAATAAAAAGGCCCCAAATAAAAACATAAGGAATGTCATTTGGAGGATTCACATCTGGAAGATTGAGCGAACTATTGCAAGAAGTTCATGAAATTCTGAGCATTCTATAACACCACCGTCTGAATCTCTGCCATTTATACCAAAGTGTGTGTACAATAATTCACAGTTGGCATTTGCTTTTGCCTACAACACCATTCTGTGAAAAACTTTGTAATTGTAAAAATATGTGTCAGACTCAGGGGATAGGACGACTGCAAGGTGCTTCCCGTCAACAGAGCCAACACGTTTGGAAACTGCCACCTGTCTTCAACCATGCGAGCTTGATAAAACCATATTCCTCTTCAGTTGTAGGAAACTGAAACATAATACAAGTACCATTTAAAAAGTAATTGTTAAAAAGCATCATAGTCAGTTTGCCTTTCATCATGAACCTTTTACACCAATGTTGGTGTGTAGGTCAGCCTTATTAAGGATCCCCATGTTTTTCCCATGGCCTTCATTTCACCTTCCACTTTCCTTCTCCATGTTGTTCTTGGCCTTCCTCTTGCTCTTTTGCAATCTGGAGTCCAGTGGAGTGCTATTCTTAAAATGGATTCTGGCTCCCTTCGCAACACATGTCCAATCCATCTCCATCTTCTCCTTGTGACAATGGTTCACCATGTCTTCTTGTCCACATCTGTCCAATAAGTTTTTATTCCAGATCTTCTCGGGCCAAAATATTCTCAAGATCTTGTGTAGACAGATGGTATGAAAGGTGTGGAGTTTTCCCAAATCTTTCTCTGTTACCCTCCAGCACTCAAATCCATATATAGGAGCACAGATAGGACACAGCTCTGGTACAGTCTTATCTTGGTGCTTGTAGTCTGTACTGTACTGTGTAGATCTCCACACATTTACCATGCTCTTAAATGCATTCCTAGAATTGCCCACTGCAGATATTCTCCATTGTGCCACCCTCACGTCGAATGATGCTGCCCAAGTAGGTAAACCTGTCTGTCTGGGGTACCGGTAAGTCTGTGCTGTTTACCTTGATGGGTAGTGGTGTTGTGACATTCAATGTCATGGTTTCCGTCTTTGTATTTGTAGTAGGCCTACTGATTCGCAAACCTATCTGGCGTCCAAAATTATGCAGTCTATCGGTCTTGTCCTGTATATATGTTGATGAGTATGGGAGAGCAGTGCCAGATCATCTGCAAAATCCAGGTCGTCCAAAGTTGAGAACATAGTCCCCCTGAGGTGTCTTCGGTGGTCCTCCTCATATTACTCATAACCCAGTCTACAACCAAGTTGAAAAAGACTGTTGACATCACACATCCTTGTCTCACACTAGTCTTTACCTCAAATAAGGCGTTTCCATAGCCAACAGTACATCGGAAGTTTTGATAGAAACTTTTAATCAGTTGGACCAGCTTTGTTGGAATCCCATAGTGTCGAAGGATGCTCCAGAGACTCTCTCTATGTACACTGTCAAAGGCCTTCTAAAAATCAACAAAATTGACATAAAGTTGTATCCGCCATTCTGTACACTGTTCAATGATTTGTTGCGAAGAGCAAAGATCTGATCAGCGCAGCTACGTTCCTTCCTAAATCCTGCTTCCTCCTTCCTAAGTGCCTTGTCCACAGCTTCTGACATTCTTTTGATGATGATCTTAGCCTTACCCATGCCTTTTCTATCTTCTACTGAATAGGCCTTGTGTGCCTTGTATAGTTGCAGCCTGCCTGTTACTCTAGATCTTGATCTTTTCACTATAACTTACACAATTTATTTAGTGCATTTAGATCTATTCATTTATTGTTATGTAGAATCTACCGGATTTGGAAATTCTTCCCAAAATGTAGATCTAGGTCTAGATATAGATTCTAGATAGCCTAAAGAGTTTTTTTGGATTAGATCTAGATATATAATCTAGAATCTAGATCTACAGTGTTGAAAAAAAGGGTTAAAAGAACGACCAACGAAATGTGAAAACCAAGTGCAAATTTGACTTCAAGACAGAATCAGGACTAGAATCTAGGTACGGCCAAGGCAGAGCTTACGACAAAGATATAGATCTAGGCCTATAGATCTAGCCTAGTGTAAGAATCAAGAACTTACATTTCCCCGAGATGCAATAAAACATGCCGATGCTGAAATGAAGCCAGAAATTGGACCTAAACGTGCAAGTCAAGTCAAGGGAGTTTGCCGAGGAGTGGGATTGCACTGGGATGACAACTTTTTGTTTAGTCGAGGAACTGGAGATTTATCTAAAAATAGAAAAGCTATTTTTAGTGTTTTGGGTCTTCTCGAGAAACGAATGTTCATGCCATGAGCAATGCAGACGTGGGAGGAGAACCTACCAGAGATAGGCTTTAACATCAAACAAAAAAGTGAATAGAAAAAAAAAAGTAGGAAACACCTTTAGATATTTTGAGCTAGAATCTAGATTCTAGTAGAATCTACTTTGTTTGTCACTATTTTAATGACTCACATCCTGGAAATGAAGAAAAGTTCCACCCTCTGCCTCAGCAGCACAAGGCTAGCTTTCTTTTTCCTTTCTTCCAATCCAAACGTACCACCATCACCACAACACCCACAGCCAATGACTAGATCTACCACAGACTAGATACAAGCCTAGTAGTTTTGTAATTTGTGGTGACCACCAAAAACAACACTATACCGGTAATCATCATCATCGGCGTCGCCAAAGGCTTGCAGGTATATTTTAAAAAGGGGGGATCAAACAAAAAAATAGAGACATTTTTTCATAAATGAAAGAAGCACGAACAAAGGGTGCTTAAAATGATGCAACAAAAAAGTGGGCGTTATTGATTTTAGTCATGGGCCTGCTGCTTCTCTTCAAACCAGTTGTGACAGAAAGAGGGGAGCGGAGCAGAGGGAGAAAGAGAGAGAAATTGAAATTGCTGAATTTAAAAAGAGTGTTGAAACATAAACATACGAGGCCTTTAGTATCAACAATGCTGTTTAAAAAAAAGACAAACATTAAGAGAGAAGTGGGATTACAAAGGAAAAAGCAACAGGACAGAGCAGATCGAGTGCAAAAAAAAAATACATGTAGGCTCTACAATGTACTGGACTCTTTTAGGGCCTACGGTGTTTTAAATAGGTCTAGAATCTAGATCTATATCTAGAGTGTAGATCTAGTAAAGTATTGAAAGACAAAGTAATAAAATGTAAAGGAAAAAATGAATAGGATTAGGAAACGTAAACAGAAAAGAGAAAAAAATAAAGTGCATCTGTGTGGAGTTGTCGTGTAATGTAAGCGGTTTTTTTGTTATTATTTTAATTCAACGGAACTGAGCATTGCAATGAGATGTTTATTTGTTGTTTTTTTTAAACGTAAGATCTAGAGATCTATCACTGTCGACGATTATCTTGATGTAAACAAACAACTTTACTAAACAGAGCATTTTTTAATCCAAGGGCGACAACTTTGACTTACTTAAAAGGATCAATTTTATATTTGAATAATTTCCCGTGGACAGAATCTCGGTCAAACGTCAAAATACACACAGGCCGAGAACGCAACCACGGCGGAACACAACAACTTGATTCCTGAAGCTAAATAAAAAAACTTTATAGATCTAGTCATGAATAGTATCGTTAAGCTGCTCGGTGGACATCAGATGCCTCTGGTAGGATGTACGTAGATCTAGATCTAGATCTAGAAAACCAGCATCTCCACTATCATGATCGTAGAGAAAACTAATCGCACCGATAAATTTGTAGATTCTGATCTAACAGGGCTGGAGCAAGTGCAAAATGCCAACACTCAACATTTCCCATTTCTTTCATGAAGACAACAGTAACAACAGATAAGTGAAGAAAGACAACAGAGATTAAACAGGAAAGCAGACGAATCGGAAAGAATAGGAAGAAAAACGAGAGAATATAGATATCTAGGGGAACTTAAAAAAGACTGGCTTTAAAATACAGTCGAACCTGCCCAAGGCGGAAACGGAAGGGAAGGGGGAAAGTTTCCGTCTTGTACAGGTTTCTGTCAAAGGCAGATTCGTTGCTGGGGGACTTGTATGGCAGGGCTGCCATAGTCTTATAGCCTGGAATAATTGCTGATTGGTTCTCCGTCGGCAATTATAGACTTCGGAAAACCGACACTAAATAATCCAAAGAAGTCAGTCAAAAGCTAATTTTCACTGGCCACAACACTCTGGTTTTACATCATATGGTATCAACATTAGTGATTAGACAATCTAAAGTACCAAAATCCCCCGCAGCCAAGCGCAATTGCATAATTTTATGGCTTCAGCGGTCTAGAAGCGAGGGGCTTATAAAAAAGGGATTGCGGTCTCTCTCCCATTTTTGTTTTCCTGAGGGCCCTGATCAGTAACATGGAAGACTTTTCATCATTCAGCACATGTTTCAAAGGAGCTTGGGGCTAGTAAATTATGGTCTTACACACAGGTGATTTGCTCAATTGAGAGAGCATTTGCTTTCCACTGGTTTCCATTTTATACAGGTCAAATAGAAATTAAAATCACAGGGGGAGAAATAAGGTTCCGTCTTGGCAGATTGCTGTCTAGGCAAGTTCGACTGTACTACAAAATAGATCTAGATCTATAGTTTAGAATCCGGTGTCTGAAGCAAAACACAAAGTCAAAGCACCAGTCTACTTCATCTTCATCAACATCTTCATCTTATCTAGGCCTATCTTATCTATGTGAAGGTGAAGGAGTTTTTAAAAAACAACAAGTCTCACTCACATTCACCCTATTAAAAGACTTACCCTATGTATAATTGATCTAATAATAATATCTAGCTAGAAGATTCAAGTTGATACCAAACAGAAAATTCTTGCTCGTTTTATGCATTTTTTTCCCATTGTCAAAATCTGTAGGCTACTATTTTGTGAATATTTTGTAGGTGTGAAATTTGTAAGTTGCTTTACTTGTAGATCTTTATGTTTTTTTCTTGTATTTTTCATTACATGAAAGTGATTATCATGTTTTCAGTTGGGACGTACAAGCTCACTGGATATGATGCCCTGTACAAGGCCATTGATGCTGCTCTGGAAGCTGGTTGTCGATCTTTTGGTAGGTACCAGTGTACTATAACAAACTATTGAAAGATCAGAGGCAGACTAAGACTTGGAAACTTGAATAGTCCTAGAGTCATTTACATCAGCATGGGGTCCTACCTGCGTTGGTTAGAGAGGTGTATGTTTCAGAGGAAGACAGACAGAAAGAGAGAGAGAAAAGGGTGGAGAGAGAGGAGGAGAGACATGAAAAATAGACAAAATCCTTTCCATCAGTATCGAGCTCTTTCTGCCTTTGTCATTCAGACCACAAAGAGGAAACAACCATCAAACAGTTCAACTAACAAATATGTATATTGATAACATAATAGATAAGATAATATGTAGATAACATAATTTAGA
Organism: Bullina lineata; assembly: GCA_039654405.1. NCBI lineage: Eukaryota > Metazoa > Mollusca > Gastropoda > Bullinidae > Bullina > Bullina lineata. The sequence goes on along the minus strand of JBDFRD010589265.1, from coordinate 16,138 downwards.
TACATGTACATTGTTTTTCTTTTCTTGAAAAAAAAAAAGGGATTGAAAATAAACAGTTTTGTATTTCTTTCAATGAAATATTATTATACTTGTATTCAGAATTGTTGGTGGTTATCTCTTGCATCTTTCTCTCAGCTGCAGGTTTTGAATAAAGCTTAGGAATAATACACGTGTATGTAGTACATTTTAGAAAAAAAGGAAATTACACATTGTTGCCACTAACTTAGATAAAACTATATTATCTTTTTTATAAACAATGCTTTATTTTTTATTGTATAAAAATATTCTGATACTGCATTCATGTATGTTGTTGAATCACTTTTGTGTTTTCACAGACACAGCTTCTGCCTACAGAAATGAAAGTGACATCGGGAAAATCCTGAAGATTCTGTTGCCTAAGCATAGTCTTCAAAGAAAGGACATCTTCATAACAAGCAAATTAGGTTTGATAATAAACAAAATACAAATAGTGTAGCATGTTTTAATATTTGTGACCAGATCCATCTAATGAGTACGTGAGTCATATTAACCTGTTTTTAGGTACAAAAGCAAGGATCAAATTTTTGTATGACTTCTGTACTCAATGTGAGTATATTGATCAAAAGATGAAGTGATTAAAACAGTTTTGGATATTTTCCCAATACATGAGTACCTTAAAGCAAAATTCTGTTTCAAATCCTGCCTTCATAATGACAGCTCCTACAGAACAAGGCAAAGGCAAAGCCATGTCAGCGTGCCTGGGGTCTGTAGAGCGATTGGACTGTGACTACCTGGACCTTTATCTCATACACTGGCCAGGCACATTTAAACTGAAACCAGAAGACAGTAGACATCTACAGTTCCGCACGGAAAGTTGGAAAGACATGGAGGAAGCTCAAAGACAAGGTAATTTTAATGTGACTGATATTAGTTTGTGGTAAACTCTTAATTGCACCCCCCCCCGTCCCAAAATCCCCATTTTTGAAGCTTTTGAAAAAAAATATGAAGTAGAAGTTTAATATGTCATGTATGTAATTTGTCATATTTCATGAGCCAATCGTTTTATTGAAGTTGACGACAAGTGCTGTTTGTGTCTCTTACTTGCTGTTCCTTCTACTTATTGTCAGGAAAAATCAGATCTCTTGGTGTTTCAAATTATCTGGAAACTCACATTGAACAGATGTACTCATTCTGCAGCATCAAACCAGCAGTTTTGCAGGTAAGTAGTAATTGTTGTGCTGTCTTCATTCTATTTTTCTTGACAGTAAATAGGTATCGCTATGCCCAGGTCTATTGTTTATGGAGATAACTCCAATATTTTTATTCAGAATGTGTTGAACTACATGTATTGTTGTTAAACTCATATTTTATTATGTATATATACAGAGTAGGCCTATTTGTTAAGTAGTGCCCATCATTTATTTCAATGAAATAAAAATGTTTTAAAACAAAAGCCTGCTTCTGTCCAACTTGTTTTGGCAAAATAGTCATGCATTTTGAGGAGGAATTTTTTGTTCTTCTTAGTTCAACCCCCTTTACGAAAACACAACTTGACCTCAAGTAAACTTCAACAGACTTGCATCCTGTTCTGCTCTATAGGGCCCAAGAGCTTCCAGAAACTGAACTTTACTTTTAAGATAAATATATAAATTAAATATACATTTTCTATAAAGGGAATTGAACGAACCATGCTCTACCCTTGAAATGATGCAACTTTGAAATAAGTTTTGAAGTTATATGTGCGTATATTGTACATAATACTGTGTCTCATTCACCAGATAGAATACCATCCACACTTGGTACAGTCCTCTATAAAGAAATATTGTGAGGAAAAGGGAATACTGCTACAGGCTTACTCATCTTTGGGAGCAGCTGTCTCTGAAGGAAAGGTAACCAGTTTGTGATGTAACATGAGGGAAATATTGTCATTCTCATTGAAACAATCATCATCGTCATCAGTATCATCATTGTCTTCATTATCGTCATCACCATCATCATCATCATCATCATCATTTGCTCAACCATTTTGTCATTTCTTTAAAGTTAAAATCATGTCTGTCTGTCATATTTTTTTTTATTTTTACATTTTATTGAAAATAAGTAACATTGTGACGCAAATCAAATTTCATCGTCTTTAAAATGTTACTAATGGAAGGCCAACTTTTATACAATAAGGAAACACAGAAACTATGTGTGCATTCACAGTGACCATATTTGTCAGAGGAGTTTGAGTGACTGCAATGTCAGTATTGAGAAATGTTCATCTTTCCTTTCCTTTTCTCAGCAAGTAGTGCAGTAAGAAAAATTATTTTTCCTTAATTGTCAGAGAAATAAAGGCTTGCTGTGAGTTTGTGCATTCTGTCGTCAAATGTTATATATTTTTACTAAATTGAAATGGAATTTTATCTGCAGTTACTCTCAGATCCAACTGTCACAAGAATAGCGAAAGAGGTGAACAAGTCTTCTGCCCAGGTGCTTTTGCGATGGGCATTCCAACAAGGCATAGGTAAGAGCTTTATCCAGGTTAGTTTAGTACAAGTATAATGGAAGAATTCAGGTAAGGTTTTCATATTTGAAGATTAGTTCTAAATTTTGTTGATACTAGAGTCAATGTAATGTTAGTGTAAAACAAAATGAAAACAAGACGAATTAATTAATTGCCGTATCACCCTACTCACACCCCAGGAATGGTTGATTTTGATTCATTAGGTGTGTGTACAAAAAGGTGTCGTTGACAACTATACAAACAAAATTACTCTGAGAAAAAACAAGCATATTTTTTTTCCTTTTTTATCAGCCTGACTTGTATTTACGGTTTAATGTATTTTATCACATTCTTCCCTCCTCCCCATTACATTTGAATATTTTTTAGGTATTATTCCCAAGTCCAGCAATCCTGACCGCATCAAAGAAAACTTTGATATTTTCGCATTCACTTTAAGTGAGGAACAGATGGAATCCCTAACAAAGCTGGATCAGCAAAAGCATTACTGCTGGGACCCAATTCAAATTCGGTAAAATGTTATAATTCGTAAATTCTCTGTACTAAATTACTTCAAAACTATATTTTTCTGTTCACAAATGAATTAATTTTGAATAAATGCAAGACGATTGAATGACAAAACCTTTGGATGGCTTGTTACAAAAATGCATTCATCGAGATGAGACAAAACAAGGAAAACCGAAAGTGAATACTATGTGGAAAATAATGCGTTTGAAAGGAAGACACAATTTTTGTTCCCGGCTTACTTCAGTATTGAATAATAGTACAGATTTTGACAATGGGCATGGGAAAAAAAATGTGTAGCACGAGCGAGAATCTTCTGTTTGGTATCAACTTGAATCTTCCAGATATTAGATCTATTATACTTAGTGCAGGTCTTTTAATAGGGCGAATGTGAGCGAGACTTATTATTTTTTAAAAACTCCTTCGCCTTCACATATTGGCGACTTAGGCAGGCCCAGATGAGATGAATCGTAGCTTTCGCTTTCAGAAACAGTATTTTGATGAAGATGAAGTAGACTGGTGCTTTGACTTAGTGCTTCGCTTCAGATACAGGATTTAAAAAAATGTTTATTGATCTAAACATCTAGATTTTTTTAATATATATACTGGTCATAATATATTTAAGTAGCTTACCCTGCTGTGAAGTTTGTAAATTGCTTTACTTGTAGATTCTTATGTTTTTGTTGTTGTATTTTTCATTGCATGAAAGTGATGATCATGTTTTCAGTGGATTCTGTCCACAAGAAATAATTCATAATATAAAATTGATCCTTTTAAGTAAGTCAAAGTTGTCGGCCTTGGTTAAAGAAAAAAAGAATGCTCTGCTCAGTTGTTAGCCTACATGTTGTTCTTCCCAACTTCATGTTTGCATCAAGATATTTTGCAATGAAATAAATAATCTGTTTGAGAGCCTTGATTTACTGAGGTACTTTACAGTGAAATAAATAATCTGTTTGAATGCCTTCATTTATGAGTTCCTTTGGATATTTTTGGAACATTAAATAAAACATTATTTTGATTATATCACTGTCTGTACTTCTTGCTGTTTATATCCTCTTTGATATTTTAACTTGTTAAGTTTACCTTGGATACACAGCATGACTATCAAAAATCACATCTGGGGGGAAAGTGAAGAACTGGTTATTCTATCAGTCACTTGCAAGTGTTATTATACGCAGGTGCAAGTCACAAAATTAAACATATTATCTTCCAGCATTTCATTTATACACATTGTTATTAATGTATTTTTTTAATGCAACAAGCTATAACAAAACTTTGGTAGGTGTTTGATGCCTACAAATGGTAAATGGGGTGTCTAAAGGATAATAGTGGCATGTTGGCCGAATGGTTTGAGCATTGGACTCCTAATTTAAGCATCCAGGTTTGAATCCAGGAGATGACAGTGTGAGTCCTTGGGAAAGACTTTACACCATTTTTCCTCTCCCCACCCAGGTGCTAATTGGGAACCGGCATATTCTGCTGGGGAAGTAAACCTATGACAAACTAGCATCCTTTCTAGATGATATAAAAAGATATTGACATCCAAGTGACAGAAGCAGTAAACTTTCTTTAGAAATAATAGAAATCAGACACAAGCGGCTAATAATATATATATATATGTACGGTCAACAGTTTGGCATTGAAGGTTAATATTTTCTGATGTTTGTCGATTTCTTTTCTGAGGCAAACTGATTACATTTCCACATCACATCTATGAATTGTCAGTGGCAGTTTTTAAAAATTCTCATGATTTTAACAAATTTACCATCTACATTCTGCTTTTTAAGAATTTTAAATTTGAAAATGTGAAGCTGTGATTCTGTAGAAAAATGAAAAATGTTAACAGGCTCACAGATGCTGTTATTTAGTTTTCACCATCGGGGAAATGTCCATGTTCTACTGTAGAAACAAAAAAAAATTAAATCCAAGAGCTAGTGAGATGGCACTAACAGTTTGGTGTCTGAATACACATAATATATGATCGACTACTGTACTGAAATGGTTATAATAAATATTATGACCCATCTTTGAAAACTGCGACTTGTTTCGAAGAAATTTGTTCCCCCAGCCATTATTGTACCTTTAATTAATTAAATATTAAATAACCTGCACTGTGAAATGATAACTTAATTTATATTTGTTTTCCTTCTCCCCTTAACATAAGATTGTAAAAATTCAGTACCAATTTTGATAAGTACACTAAATCATGATTCCCATTTGTTAAGAAATAAACACTACCGGTACATTAAATAACACAAGACACATATTTTTTTAAAAATGAACCAAACCATATAATTTTGTTCATTATGTAATTGTTTAATCTTGTCTCTTGAACCGCACTAAGGTTTATTTCACAATATTGGCAAACAACTCGGTCAATGCAGCATATGACCACTAGAACTTGGAAATGTCCACAGTGGAATTCAGAAAAGAACTGAAGGAGTCTGGCACATTAGATAAATATGAAGGACAGTGAGGGACATGAGTAAACGCACCAATTAAACAAAAAAAAAGGAAAAAAATGTGTACAGTTCAAGAATTTCTCAGAGGAAATCCTGAAACTTGCCAATGAGTAATTGTGGTGAAAGGATACACAACAATGTTAATAAACACTTTAACACACAAACACATTTCCCTTTGTGAGGAAAAAATGTTTTGGACAAAATAATTTTTCGCATGCATTGGCACATTTAAAAGCTAACTGAACGGGACACTGAAACGAAAAGAAAAATAAGTGCTTGTAATTTATATAAAAAGAGCAGAAACTAAACAGGCCATCACCAAACCCAGAGAATCTCATGAAGACTTGAAAAGGCAACGTATTGAACACCACGTCTAAGGCACACAGCCACATATAAAGCATTTGGGGGAAGAAGATAGCATATGCTTGTCTTTCCCTTGCACCATATCATGTTTTCCAATACATATTTTAGTTTACTTCTTTCTAAACCAAAGCAATATGCTTAATGCATATTATGACATGCTTTTTAAAACATCTGCATGAAGTTTGTAGTTCTTGTCTTTCTCATCTTTTATTAAGATTTTTGCCTCTCCACCTGAGCAAACAATTTTTTTTCCGACGAACCATTGTTGTTTTGGAATTCCTCACCTATTCTCACATCACAAAGGCATGTGACAAATACTAGTGCATTGAAACCAATTTTAGGTACATCAAGGGTTAAAAAAGATCACAGATCAACATAAATTTAAAGAAAAAATTAACACTACAAGAATCACTTTAACGTTACAAGTCTGAAGTACACACATATATGCACATGTAAGTAAGCACACACACACACGCAAACACTCTTTTGAGGATCACAAGAATAATTTTAAAATTTAACACTTTAAAAGCAAACGTTCCAATATCACTCCCTTCACTGTTGTTTTTAAATAATTGCCTGGAGAAACTCGCGGAGATCAAATTATTGTTCTTTTGTTATTTATCAAAAAAACTTAAAATATAATTATACTCAGTCTCATCGCAAGAAAACTTGCCACATAAGCCAAGGACTGAAATTGTAGGAAATCCGATAAAATTACTTCAATTTATCCTTCAATAAAATTGCATTCCAACATTCCAAGGAGTGGCCTTTCTGTAATTCTTGTAGACAATTGCTTAAAAAATATTGTCCTCATCAATACGTCTTATTTCTCTTGTCAAATTGCAGCCATAAGCTATCACTTATTACATAGGGCAAAAACAAAAAGTCTAAATATTATGTAACTAGAATTTCTGGGGCCTTCAATGCTTAAATTGGCCCAACCCATCACACTACATTATTCACATAGTGAACTTTTTTTTACAGAAAAATAAGAACTCACTATAAATGGGGAAAAAAGTACCACAATGCCACTTCAAGATTTAGCTCAGCAACGTGGCCAAATTAAATAAAAAATGATGTCTTCACATACAAAAAAAAGAAATTATGACTGGTGTGAACATCATGCACTCAGTGACAATGCTGGAAAAATAAAATTCACAGACTGACCACTGCAAGGGATGCAAGGAAAATTAATTTGGGGAAATCTATCACCATAGAAACTGACTTTTGGAGTTAGTTCTAATAAAATTTAAAATGCATGAAACGAAATGGGACTGGAGCTGAAATGGATAAGCTGTGATATGGACACAGTCTTGCTTATTCGTTCCCATGTGGCTGGGAATTGCTCATTTTAAGGCACGTTCCTGGTCACAAAGGAAACTTTGCAACTTCCACGAGTTCAATTTTCTCCTTCGCTTTTCAAAAGTATGACAGCGTTGCCTATAGATCTGCCAGATTTCCATATAACTTCGTAATTGTTGAACAATTCTGTCTTTTGCTGACAAAATTGTTAATAATGTCCATGTGCTTGGTATTGTTTATTATGTTAGTACCATCACAGACTGTCCTTTAACGTGGGTTTTGACTTATAAAACTGGAGGTCTGCCCACTTGAAATATTATTTGAAAGCATTAAAGTAATCATTTAAGTTAGTGTCCCTTTAGCTTTCTCTTTACGTGGGCTTACTATGATTTATAATGTGGCTTATTTCTTCCTTTATTCCTTATATTGCTTATACTGTGCAAATGACCTCATACATGATAATGATATTACTGATATCCGTCTAATTATTTTCAATTTCTCATACCGTTTATGTGGTGAAATATTTTACATTTATGAGACATACTCAATATGTATCTGAAAATACGTCATTAAAAGGATACATCAGAATTTTTGAGTGCTTCTCATGAATTCAAACACAGCACTTTAAGCAAAAAACAGATCCACCAAGGAAATAAGCAAGACACTGCATTAGCAATACAGCACTTTCTCTTTCCACACAAATAAACCAAAAAACTAAACACAGCACATATTTTGGAAGACCATCCCACAAAAACACTGAAAATTAACATTAATAATGCGAAGTGGACTGGGGTAAATCATATACAATTCTGAGAATGATGATGGGAATGTGACATGGCTATAAAAATGAATTGGTCAAGGAGTATTTCAGCAGATGGATGGGCCACAAAAACACACACAATTTTTTCAACAGATAATTACTTCTGAACAAAAAACAGCTTAAAAAACATAGCACTTCCACTTGTATGTAAAGCACATGACATGAAAATAAATCCACACCATATTTATCTCAATCTTTCAAATTGTGAAGAAGACATTTTTTTTTAATTCTTAAAAAATCATTTATGATGTACTCATTCTCAATAGCAATCATCTTGGTAGTACTTAAAAGTATGAAAGTGAAGATCTACTACCCTGTTTCTAGTTTCAGTTTCATTCCTGTTGAAAGTAACATGCAAGATCATCTCCAGAAATCAAAGGAATACGGAGAAGGAAAAAAAACAAAACAAGGCACACTTAAACCTAAAGACCACATTTTCATTTACCTCTATGCCATTACAATTCTCAAATTCTATTTCAGCTTTTTAAGAAACCTAAAATATTCTCTGCCTACTTTCCCCCTCAAATCCAAGCCGTTGGATTCATTCTTGGTCATGCATTACTACTGGTATTATAGTATGCTAATGTTAATTATCATTGTTGCACAGTTGGTCGAAAGATTTCTTTGCAATGCCATTATACACATACTTATGAATTTTATTTTGTTACTGTGAAGTAGATGCATAAGAAATTGAGCTTACGGGGCAGTAACATTTGATATATTGAGGTAAGTTATCTTTGAAATATGCACAAGTTTGAGCCACAGTACAGCAATTGCAGTTGTTGACAAAGCTCTTGAGTCCTTTCAAGGTAGGACAACATCTTACATTTTCAAAATAAAAAAAATGCCTTCAATTTAATTTTGCATGCGTTTGGTATACCCTCAAATGTTAATGCACTGATATTAGGACCATGCACATACAACAAAGACATTCTTGAAGTTAAAGCAAAAGAAAATGTAAGACTTTTGTCGAGCAAATCTAAATGAGCAAATAGGAATTTCTGGTCCCTCTATTTTCCAAAACGTAGTGTCAAACGACCTAAAACAATAGTTGGATCTAGATGAACGAAACTCCTCACAGATATTTGTTACTAGTACATTAATTTGAAGAATTACGAGTTACATTGATCTTTAGCAATAAAAATGAGGTGCACTCACTGATTATTTTTTCAAAATACATTCAGCTTCAACAGGCAGTCTTTTGATCTGAGAGAACAAAATGTAAAAACCCTGCCCACTACAAGTATATATATTTATAATGTCACCACATACAACTGATCTCAACCACCTAAAAACAAATTTAAAAACGACAGCGTCCATTGGAAGCATAAATGTTACAAAACAAAAACTGCTGAAGAAAAACCTATGGAAGACGGAACAGGCAATTGCTTTATAGTGGGGAATGAACTCAAACGGCCCTGAAAGGGAGATCCAATCGCCATCTCCCATAGTGAAACAAAATAGGGTGAAGCATGACTGACAAAAAGCACGGGGTGATATACATAATGACAAATAAACTGAGGGACTGTGGATTAAAAAGCTGCAGTTTGTGACAAGTATTTCATTGCAAGGGTTGCGTTAATTGCAATATGAATAGTACATTAATTTTTTTATTTTATATCTAATTGGTCACTCAAACTAAATGTTGCATGCATGCACTCGCTACAGTGAAAAAAAAATTGCACACTTTATCAGGTAATCATGTTATTACAGGATTAAAAATCAAGCACATTTTTGGTATGTGGTGATGCTAAAGAATCTGGCATTGATCAGCATCTGAAATAAATGCAGAAACACAAAAACACAGCATATTCATGAAAAATAATGTTAAAAAAATGTAAGACCAATTGTTCCAGCATAAATTACCATTTAAGCAAACACTTCCAGTCAAAATTGTTTCAGTACTATTTACAATTTATCAAGATGCCGCAAACTGTATGTAACAAAGCACCCTTTTCCATTTAAAAAGGAAAAAAAAGAGCCTTCATTTCAACCAAACTTTCTGATCATTGCATCATGGCAAACATAATGTTCACATTCAAGAACACACAAGAAGAAGCAGTATGAATTGTGACATGAAAATGCAAGGCACCACCTTTGTACGTAACATATAAATATATAGTGTGTGTCTACAATTTTGACATGTCACAGTTGCAAAATTTTACGAGAAACTGAAACTAGTTCTTTGAATGAAATTCTAAAGTCATTATTCACCATTATAGCAGTTCAACTCCATTATGCAGACCTGAATATAGGACATCGTTGTAAAATGATTCACTACAACCAAGAATCCACTTAGAATTAAATAATTTCTTGGATAAAAAAACAAAACAACAAACAACAACCCAACCCATCCCTTTAATGAGACAATATTGTTACTATAGCAGCTAATGAAAGACAACTGCATCTCCACACATTTTGCTTATTAATCTATACACACATATATATATAAAGAAAAAAAATCAGAAACCAGGGTTTTAATTCCCCACCAATTCAATGACTGCCATTTCAGCAGATGCCAGGCTTGATCCCAATGGGACCACCAGCTAATGAAACTATTTATTTTTTATAAAATACGAAATTGGGTTCTGCTCGGAACTGAACCCAGTATCTCAGAGTGCTTTACCAAGGGTGTTACAACTGAGCCACCTTACTAAAGTCAAAAAAAAATAAAAATTGATGACAGTGACGAAAATATCTGGCAAGGAAATAAAGCATGGAACTTTAGTGACCACACTAAATTATGACACAGATTATATCAGTTTCCACCAGTTGCCTAGGTTATCATGTTTTTTAATCTGCAGTTGCAAAAAAAAAAAAAAAAAATATGTATGCATATATTGTAGCATCTCGTGCTATGGTTTTTGGTGCCAGTTATCGAGCTATATTTAAGAATGACTGCATGTCCTGAACTAGTCAAACCGAAAGTGACCTGAACTTTGGTCAGCAAGGTGCAGAGACTAGACAATCTTTCTGTGGAGTCATTACACATGAAAAATTATCTGCTAAAATTACCCACTTTGACGATTTTCTTTAGACTAAAAGTTTGTCCTGTTCTTGCTAGATAAGAATCACTTCACAAACATTCTCTTCTTTTCATGAAAGCAATGAGGACAGGGAATATATTTATTAGTGATGATGTATGTGTAAATGGCAACATCTCAGCATGACCGTGAAGAACAGGGACTTTACAATTGCCAAAAAAAAATTAAAAAAAAAAAATCATGGATTGATTCTGCTGCTGATTGCTCTCACTATTTCTCTTGAATCAAAATCACTAATTTCGCAAGACTACCTTGCTCATGCAGCCCTCACGTTTCTCATGACTCGCGTGAAATTTGGGCATCAATTTCATTAAGTTCAATGGGCAAAAAAAAAAAATAAAATTATTCAGCATATTCTTAGCAAGAAGTCACAAAATGGGTCTTTCACAACAGTCTAGCCTAGCCATTTATTTTTAAACACACCAAGTCCACACGACACACATTTCGCACATGTTTTTCCACTCGCGATACTCATTCAAAAAAGAAGAGAGAAAGAAAGAGAGAGGAAGAAAGACCGAGAATGACAAACCAAAAGAAAAGAAATAAAAGAAGTGGCACACAACTAAGTATTCACAAAACCCTCATGGTGGTTTCAACTTGTGGTCTCATTGACGTGACGGGTACAACTTTGGCTTCATCCTCACACGTACAGGGCAGGGGTAGCCAGTTTTGGATCACAGATAAAAATACGGGTGAAGCAATCGCAGCAGACTGTTGCTGTGTATGAGGTCACACACTTGGGTAGGAGGGTGGGATGGGCGTGGGAGGGGAGGGAAGGGGAGAAGGGAGTCTTTAAGTGCTGAGAACGAAATACACTGCTCATTGAATGCCTAGTGCAGTCCTTGTTTGTTTTATCCTCTCCAAGCGGGTGGTCAGGTGTTTGTTCTGGTTCTGGAGCTCCTCCATCTGGGTCAAAGCTTCCCTCAACTGAAACAGCAATGACATATATTACTTACTATTATTATACGCTTAAAGAAAATGACAACACATTGCCATCTTGAAAACAAATTTCTTTGGCCAATGTTTCGACATGACTTCTCTCCTTGTATCACTATCCTCTCCAAGTAAAAAGTAAGTTCCTTCAAGGTCTATGATGAGGCCAATACAGCCTGAGCTTATCCCCGTTTCTGTAGCGTGAAGCGGAACAAATGATTTTTACTTCATCTCCTAGACAGGATGCTAGTCTGTCGTAGGCTTACTTCCCCAGCAGAATATGCAAGTACTCAATTCGCACCTGGATGGGGAGAGGTAATGTGTAAAGTGTCTTTCCCAACAACACAACACTGTCACCTCCCAGATTCGAACCCTGCACCCTTCCATAAGGAGTCCATACTCTATTCGGACACCGCGCCACACCTCTCCAAGAAGAATTCACAATTATTACAATTCCCAAATGCATGCCCACAATATATAATTCACTTCTTGCTCCTGATCAAAGAAGACGTGACAGGAGTCACTGATGGCAGTTTTAAATTTCTGCTTTCAGTGCGCGAGTCACAGACTCCATACCTCTTTCTGTAATTTTCTTTTCTCCTGTTTCAACTCATCCTCCATGCCTTCTGCCCTCTCAGCATCACTTCTGTACCTCTTGACTTGCGTTTCTAACCTCGTCACCTGTTGAGATCGATTTAAATTATTTCTTAAAAAATGAAGTAGAAATGACCATTGCTGCCAAACTGCTGACTAGTACAGCTGTATACACAAACCTAACTTACTGATTTATGCCTCTGCATTCCCAGAGGAACATAGGACCAAAGCAACAGTTTTCTATCGGACTCGGTTTTGGGCATCTCTCTTCAGCTTTGTCCACGACATGCCAGCATTCTTAATTTCTTTATTCCTACAGGTTAAAAACCTTCTTCACACAAACCTTTCAATTACTAATTTTTCACTAGTGATCATGGAAAATACAGATGAGGTTTTGCCAGAAGCCCACGCCCCAACACATTACACTTTTGTCATCATAGTTATTAACAAAATTTAACTCTGACTTGATGAATACTTTAGAAATGCTTTGAAACATTCTAATGTGGTTAAAAATGACTGATTCATATGAATAATATAGACATAACATCATTTGCAGGCATAATAAAACAGCTCCGAATGTCTAAAACATAGCAAGTTATATAGTGTCTGCGTCATAATATTATGAATGAAAACCTTTTGGTCAATGACAGACACCGTAATGTCCTGGTTAAATTTATAACAGGGTAAAAAAAATAGGAAGGAAAAAAGAAGACTGGTGTGTAAGGTAATACAGATGTTCACTATGCTTTCACTCACCATGCCTTCAAGGGTTGCTATATCTTGTTCAGCTTTTTGAAGTTTGAACTTGTAGTCATGAATCTGTTTACTTGCTTCCCCTGAGGATAGTAATGACATCATTTATCAAGTTTGACAAGTCTTCACAAAAGTAAAGAAAGAAAAAATGTTGCGTTTCAAAACTCACATATATACACATGTACTACTACTACTGATATCCTAAAGATCATTCAGTGACCAGCAACATTGTTTCAATAATTTCAGATTTAAAATCAAGAACAGTTGTTTACAATACATTTGTGTAGATATCAAAAACTTATTAAAAAAAACCCACCACATTAAAAGAAACGAATGAGAGAAAATGGGCATATTATTACTTGCATCTGCAGATCACATTCTTGATCCCGTCTTCTTAAGCCATAATTTCATCTCACATCCAAATATACCAAAGCTAAGCCCTAGCATAATTTTATCTCACATCCAAATATATCAAAGCTAAGCCCTAGTCCCAATTCTAATGAATTTGAGAACTGGTAGGAGATTTGGTTTATTTTAATGACCTTAAAATGTTCAGTTGATTCACTTGGCATCATAGTTCAGGAGAGGACTTGGGTAAACTCTTGTCCTGAGCAAAAGCTTATGCCTGAACAATCCATAATTAGTTCACTTCAGGATATTTGGTTTTCCTTAAAGTTTATAATTAAAACTTTTCAGAAATTTCTTCATGTGTTCCTACCACACCGCATAAAAAAACATGCAGCGCAGCTTCCTCTCATTCCATTTTCACATGAAATCATCTTGTGAACCAGTCCACTACCTACCATGCTCATGCAGGACTCACTCTATGATCCACTCAATGGACAAATAAAGTTCTCTAAGTGTGCGCTACGGAGACATAAGAAGGTGTGGGAAATAAGCCTGAAAGAGTGCTAGGTACAATACAGAAGAAAAAGGGAGATGACAGAGAGACAGACAGACAGAAAACAGGAGGAAAATAAGGAGACGGAAATTGAACTGAAGGCAAGCAGGCCAAACCCTTAACATAAAAAAACAAAAAAATGTTCACGCTGCACAAGAGAAAGACATACTTCAACCAAAACATGGTTTGATTCACATTCTATTTCCTATCAAAATGTAAGAATTATACAATTGAGCCGTGCCTCCTTTTTCCCCAGCTAAGATTTAACACTGTGCAAAAAGAACTGTTTATTTTTTAGGAGCGTTCAGTCTTTATATCTTTCAAAATCACATCACTCTCACAACTTTTTAACTCTTTGGGTACCAGATATTTCACTGATTTATACCAGGTTGTATTTGTGATACTCTGAACGATTCAGGGTGATTCAATCTAAATCCTGCTACCGTCAAATTCCTAAGACTAACACCCTTAAACTATCAGTGGAAATGAGTACTGTGGCATTACACTCCTAGCTGCTTTACAATATCGGGAGGTCAAATCAAATTAGTGTTCGTATTCACAAACCGATATATCGGCCATTGGTACTCAAAGAGTTAATACCACAGATAGCCTTTAAAACAATGCATCAACTGAACAAAGCAATGTTCTGAATATATTTCAAACTGAAAATTCACATGAGGACAGAGGTCTCGTCAATCATTAAGGAATGAAGTCTGGAAAATTACCCCCCCAAGAAAATAACCCTCCTTTCTCTTTTAACTTTAACTAAGACTAAGACCCATTTTGGTTTATAACACAACAAATGTCCACTGAATCAGTCTCTAATTTTTTTGTTTTTGAGTGGTTACCTTTGAGAGACATATTTCATCCAATAAAGGTGATCATAGCAAATGCTTTATCGCTGCATTTCCTCTTCTGTTCTGGTTTGTATTTTTAAAAAATACGCTAAAATTCATCTACTTGATGTCAAAATATTTGCAACCATTTCCATACATTGCCTTGCTGGATAATTACCAGGGTTTGTAATATTACTATTGAAAAGAAGTTTCTGTCTTTCCACTACAAAAATAATAATGTCACACGAATAAGAAAGTCATCCCATAAACATAAATAAATAAACAAAATATTACAGAACCTCTCTTTCCTCATTCTCGGCTCATTTCCCTTAATCCTAAAAACGCACGCACACACACAAACTCAGACCACCACCACTATCACAAACACTTCTTCCTCTATGACAAGTGCTTCCTAAATATGTATTCAGATAGATCTCTCACACAAAAATGAATCAGAAAAAAACAACAAATACTGGGGTCATCAGCTGAAAGCAAAATAGTCACTGCCTCCGACTGCAAGATGAATTGGCAAAGAAAATGAAACAATCGAGCATGGTTTTTCCTTCGTTTCATTTGTACAGACTTAACATACAAGGAGAAAGGCACCACAGGAAATCGCAATCAAAAGTACATACTACCCAGCGATGCTGTATCAACACAGAATCTTCAGTCAAAAATTCTCCACAATCAACACACTAGAGGTTCTACTGAGAAAGACGATATAATATGCAAAGACATAGTTCTTGGGCAGACACTTTTCGGAGTAAAAACTGAAAATGTATCAACGGAATACTGCAGGAAGTGTCTCTGAAACACAAACACCTCCTGCATTTTGTAGACGTTCAGTCCCCATGCCATTTACCTCTCTCCCGTTCTGATAACCCTGAGAATTGTAATGAGATAAAGAATATCAATTTCCTTTCACTTCATTAGAAACATTCCCCACACTATTATTGGTATGTATAACAAACACATTATAGAACTTTCTTTTTTTTTTAATAGGAGCAATTTGAGCCAAACAAGGCTCCTGAGTACTTATTCAGCAGGAAAAAAGAAAAACAATTGCTTGAGGAGAGAGAGAGAGAGAGAGAGAGAGAGAGAGAGAGAGAGAGAGAGAGAGAGAGAGAGAGAGAGAGAGAGAGAG
>JBDFRD010589154.1:0-16806 GCA_039654405.1 Bullina lineata | reverse complement strand
TCTCTCTCTCTCTCTCTCTCTCTCTCTCTCTCTCTCTCTCTCTCTCTCTCTCTCTCTCTCTCTCTCTCCTTTTTTCTGTCCCTGGAAGCAATTGTTGTTTATGTCCAACAACTCAAAGAACCGGAGGCTTCCAAGTATAAACCTTCGTTTAAGTTAAAAAGTTAATTCGTTTCCTCGTTGTCTGAAAGAGTAAAGTGTTTAGGACAAAGTAAGTTGGCCTATCTCGGGAAAAAAAATTGTCTACAATTGGGTATTTAGTTAATTTTGCATTTTTTTTTTTCGAAGTACAATTGTTTGAGCCTCGACGTCACAACTCGGTTAGAAAGTAGGCAGTCAGGGTAACAAGTGCTTTAAGGTGAAGTAGACGGAATTGCTGCCAATCGAAGGTTGAATGACTAAAGTGAATGCGTTCTCTATCCAAGAATGAGCAGATTCGGACGATATTTTTTCGCCTTCTGCCATGCACCTGATGAGTGCATGGTCACCAGCCATGCGTGATGAATGCCATAATTACTTATTGCATTTGTTTTTATATTTATGACTTGTGGCTTTCACTTTCATAGTACACACGTTTTATTTTTGTATGTGCGCAGTAGATATGAAAGCGAAAGGGCAATGTGCACACTATTTTATCCAAAGTTGTGTTTTGTTGTCTTGTATACCAAAATAAAAAATCAAAGAAAAGCTTGTGCTTATTTGTGAAATCTGCTATACATGATGTCAGGGATCCATGGATGCAGAGAAACGGCTGCGGAAAGCTGTTGACCATGTGTGATGCACTTCTAAAGATAGTTACTTCCGAGACGAACACCTCTGTGCTCTCATGTCGTCCTACTATAAAAGCACGCACGTTATCAATTCTGATTCGCATGTCGGGCCAGGTTCGTCCGTTTGGACCTGCTGTTTATACTTTTTTCTTGGCTTCTTCGTCTGTCATCGTTTACTGCGTGCATTTGGGAGTTATAGTTGGCCAGCTCGCCGCGGGCTTCGAATGAAGCAGAAATAAATGGTTAGTGTGGCTGGAGTGGAGTCAGCGAGAAGTCCCCGGTTCGAAACCCAGCGGAGCCTAAATACATGTACATTGTACTTATCTTTAAATAGCTTTTCGCGTTTCGTCCAAATACTTTGGTCTATAATGAATTTTCGGTGTTCCGACAGAGTGCTACGCCATAAAATCTTCTGACATGGCCAGAACGAATTCGACTTACGAAACTCGAACCTGGACAGGAAACAAACCTACGAATAGAAACTGACATTCCTCTCCGCGTATATTTTTTGCAAATTTCGATCAAATATACCTTGTACAACGTAGGATTCGTTTGCTCTACTCGACCCACGATTGGCCCCGCGCACTATAACTCGGCTCTTCTTCCCCTACCGTTCTCCTCTCAACGTTTCTTCTTTCCATATGGCCCCGCGCTCCGTGCGAAAGTGAGGAGCTTGGAGGCAGGCTGGCAGGGAGCCCACCTGTACACTCATGTGCTCCGGTCTCGGCTCACGCCTCCTGCCATCCATACTCCCTCTACCCTGATCTATGTGTTGTAATAACAATAACGTGCCTCTTCTCACTCCTCGGAGCCTTGTATACTCTCCTTCCTGCATACTTTTTCATAAATCTTTTATTATTATTATTATTATTTGCCTGTTATCTAAAGTAAACACCTGGAACTGTCAGTCATCGTCCGTAGATTCATGCATTACGTTAAAGCTTTTGAAACATTTTTATAGACTTTGCATACGTATTCTGATATATGTGTTATTTTTAAATAGAAACCAAATCAGCTTCATCCCCATTTTTTTTTGCAATAACAGGAAATGTTCGAGATTAATTGTACACGTTTCTTTGTTCATTTTTAACGAAATGTTTGTCTATTTTTAATGAGATTTTTATGGTTGTTATGCTTGTGATGGCGATCGTGGGACATGAATCTGCAGCTTATTTGTGGCTTGTTTGTCTCACCGTACTAGACAATTGCTGATGCTATCATGTGGGTAGCATTAGCTTTTATTGAATTATATATGAATGCCTCCCTCACCACACTCTCTCTTTGCGTAAAACAACAAACAAAGCAAACACGTCCCCCTTTTTTGTGCATATACCTCTTTCATACAGTGTATAAGTTAAGCTGAGGGGAATACAAGGGAAAAGAGAGAAACTGCTTCGGTCTGAAGGGAATCATAACAGCATGTATACGATTAACGACTCATATGCCAAAATACCTACGTCTCTGCCTTTTTATGCTTACATGCCCCTCTTTGTGATATATGTAAGCTGCTCTGTTATTCCTCCAGAAGCGTGCCATGTAAAATGTCTTCTGCACAAATATCAATTTTTTCCACTGTGGATCAATTTTAGATTGTTTTCTTCCATCATCTCTTCTTTCTCATGTCCAAATGTTACCGTCCTCTCTATTAATAGAATCAGTGGAATGGCCCAGCCTTTCTTCTCTGCGTCTTTCTGACAGTGTGACCTAAGTGCAAACCTCTCTGGAAGCACATCGTTCTACTCGTATCAAGTGACGGCACATGACGTCATCTCACCTTTCTAAGTTCTGTGTGCATCTGATCAAGCATTTGTGCGTACGTGGGAAAAAGGGGGAGGGGAGGAGACGTTGTTTTTGTGTGTTTGGTGTGCATTTATGAATATAATCGTGCTTGCATCTCAAGCTCATGATGTGTAATGCACGGGATTAGAATATTCTTATATTGCATAAAATTACATTGCTAGTCCTTGAAGCTATTTTGTGAGCAAATGATAACATTTCTCCAACATATTTTTTTGCTTATTATTTTTCCTGCTGAAGCCTTCAACTCACAATTCACTTGGTATATCTTGGTCCATTTCAAACATCCTGCTTTCCTTCTTTTACTGGGCTCCTTTTCAGTGCTTGTCATCACTTTACATTCTAGTCCTTGAAGAACATTTTTCCGATTGACTCTCTGCTTATTGTTTTTCCTGCTGAAAGCCTTGAAATCACTGTTCACTTTGTGTACCTTAGTCTATTTAAGACGTCCCGCTTTCCTTCTTTTTACCAGGCTCCATTTCAGTGCTTGTCATTCATAGTGTAATGCTTTATTTGATCTTTTCTGGCTATATTTTGCCAAAAACCGGACAAAGACGTGGAGATATTCTTCTCTGACATAAAGAATGCATTGACTTATCACTTAGTACCTTGAGCCATCCACCAGTCAAATTAACCATTTTATATATGCCTCCCTCTCCTTTCTTCGTTTATGCTACTTTGTATTGAATTTCACTATGCTATCTTTAGTTACTCGTCTTGAAGCTACCTAACGAAAAGCTCATCTTTCTATCTTAGGCTGACAAGGAGAATAAAGTTCTGCACATCACTGACACAGGAATTGGCATGACAAGAGAGGACTTGGTGAAAAATCTTGGAACTATAGCTAAGTCTGGAACTAGCGACTTTTTCACCAAGCTGAGTGAGTCAAATAGTGCCTCTGAGACCAGTGACCTCATTGGACAGTTTGGTGTGGGATTCTACTCTGCTTTCCTCGGTAAGTTGTCCATTCTTCTCTTTCCTCTCTCAAAGAAATATTTATTGCTGATCATTGACAGGAAATGTTGTACCTCATTTTTGGGATCCACTCAATTATAAAAAACTTTTCATGAGACCATTTCATGTCATCTGTGATCTATGCATGTTTTAGAATGTTTCAGTTTTTGATTTCTAAACTCAAGATATGTTGGTCATACTAAGTTCTCAATTTCTTTTGCAGTTGCTGATCGTGTTGTTGTAACCTCAAAGCACAATGATGATGAGCAGTACATTTGGGAGTCTGACGCTGAAAACTTTAGCATTGTGAAGGACCCCCGTGGGCCAACTCTTGGTCGTGGTACTACCATCAGGTCAGTGTTAGCTGTCTCAAAATTAGTGGCAATTGCCTGTTTGTGTGAGAACAATTTTAATGAGCATAAAATGTAGGATAAATAGTTGTTGTTGTTTTTTTAATAATTGTCCTTGAAAGTGTGAAATGTATGTTCTTTGTTATACCTGTAACATGAAAATACTAAAAATATATGATGGTCTTTGTTGTTTACATATTTTTCTTAAATATGTTGAAGGAAAAATTATTCTTAATCATGGTTTATTTTCCTTTTGCTTACAGTTTACAGTTGAAAGAAGAGGCTGAGGATTTCTTGGAGGAAAACACACTGAAGGACTTAGTGAAGAAATACAGTCAGTTCATCAACTTCAACATTTATCTCTGGACCAGCAAAGTAATCTCCCATTATTTTTATATCTTTTACTTTGCATTTTTCTTTTTATTCGAAGAGTCATTGATTTTCAAGTGTTTTTTGACTCAGGCATTTCCAGGACATTGCTAGCATGCTCTCTGCATCTTTGTGAATGTAATTCGAAGTACTGGAGCTCACTTTTAATCAATGCTATCTAATATCAATGCTTAGTTTTTTAACACATAATTGTTAACTGTTCATAATTTTTTCATTGTTCCAGGGAGTAAAAATGCTGCATTGCTGTTGAGTTAATAGGTGGCTAGCTGAAGCAATCATTTGTTATTGCTTTGTTACAGACTGAATGTAATGTTAGGAAGATAGGGAATAGACAAAAACATGAATAGAAAATTGAATTCAGTTCATGATATTACATATTTAGATAGGCATTTATCTTCTTTGTCTTGCAACTTCTAGTGTTCAGAGACCATGCCACTATTCTTGTTTTTATTTTTTCTAATTTAGGAGGAAGAAGTTGAAGAGCCCATTGAGGATGATGAAGATGAAAGTGAAGAGACTAAACCCGAAAGTGAAGACGATGAGGAAGGAAAAGTTGAGGAGGAAGAGGACAGTGAAAAGGAGCCCAAGACAAGAAAAGTCAAGAAAACAATTCTTGATTGGGAGCTCATGAACAGTGTTAAGCCAATCTGGGTCCGCAAGTAAGTTTTGCTCTGTTCCATGTCCAAACCACTTTTAGTTTTTTTGTTTGTTTTGTTTTGTTAATGAGCGATAGAGATCTTCAGTGTGTGGAACGTTTCAATTTGTAATCACAGTTAGGATCATAGTAAACTGAGACCCCATTTACTAGGGTGGAATGATGAGCATTATTCAATGATTTATAATGTGAGAAAATATCAGTTCAAAGTTTCATCTTTCTTCTGTTGATAAATAAGTTCATGCAACTATTCATTGAATATTGGTAGGGAGATTTACCAGCCACCATAAGGTACTGTTACGATGATTTGCCATCCCCTTATTTTCCAAAAAGAACTATCATGTCAAGTGGGGAAAAAATAAAGTATGGGTTATATAGTACTTGCTGTACTTGTAATAATTAATATATTCTACAGATGTAAGGATTCAACATGCAAATTTCATTTTAGAAATTATCCCTACATATTATAGGCAAAACATATTGGTAACAAAGCTTTGTAAAATTTACGGTGACTTATCACCTTTTGACTTAAAACATAGTATCATCTCGATTTCAAAAGAGATAAATGTATTATTAATTACTCATCATTCAAAATCTATGATGTTAAATCATTCACCTTTGGTTTTGTTGCCAGGGCCTCTGAAGTGACAGATGAAGAATATGATGAGTTTTACAAGAACATTGCCAGGGGAGCAGCCACTCCCTTGGCTAAAATTCATTTCGTAGCAGAGGGTGAAGTCACCTTCAAGTCAATCTTATATGTGCCAGATCGAGCTGCCCATGATGCTTTCTCTAACTATGGCAAAAAAGTGGACCATATCAAGGTATATAGCCTATGTGCAAGGATGAGACACAGTGGAGGGCTATAGTTGTGAAATCGATTTCTGTTGATACTTTTCATGCAGATATGGATCATAAAATTTCCAGCAATATGCATACAAGACACTCTTTAGAAGATTATTGCTCACCAAATTAAAATAAATTAATAATAATTAAAAACTTGTGAAGAAAGCAATAAGGATACGAGGTAATATTTTGCTGCACATTCTTAAATGATGTTCTGCTGCAAAGTTCCTGTTATTTCTCTGTAGTCAAACAGATATTTCAAAGTGTTACTTAGTTTTGTTCCCTTTTTTTTTTTAATGTGCAGAGATTCAGCCGTGAAAAAGAGAAACACATCACTTTCATGTGATAAAATCTCTTATGCCTTCTTTGTCTTTTCCCTAAATAGCACAAGTGCAAAAAAGTGCTTGGTATGCAAATCAATTATTTCAGCAAATGTTTTTAAAATGTCATTAAGACAATATTAGTACTCAGGGGGCTTATGTTTTAGTTCTAAAATCAGAAATCAACTGGAGAAAAGCAGTACTGTTGATTCTGAATTTTGACGTATGTAAATGGCTGAGAAGATGCAATATTAAAGTATATTGCTCATTATGTTGTACCAACCTCTACTTCTCAGATGTACGTGCGCCGTGTCTTCATCACTGACGACTTTGAAGATATGATGCCCAAGTACCTCAGCTTTATTCGCGGCGTTGTTGACTCTGATGACTTACCTCTCAACGTATCCAGGGAGACTCTTCAACAGCACAAACTTCTGAAGGTTATCAAGAAAAAACTGGTGCGCAAAACTTTGGACATGATCAAGAAGATCGATAAGGAAGATTATGCAAAGTTTTGGAAGGAATTCAGCACCAAGTGAGTAGAGATTTTCTTTACAAAGAAAAGCAAGTATTGTTATTATGATTTTGTTTTAGAGTACATCATGCAAAGAAAGACTTGTTTATTGTGTCAGAGATGTTGAGATTATTGGCATGGTACTCTGATGCTGTTGTGTGTCATTCTGATTGTAGATATGTAGAAAAATTAAATAGCATCAAAAGCGACCCATTTTCTCAGTTGATAGAAAATTCAATGATGTACCTTCTATAGATTAGAAAATGATGCGGAAATGTGGCAAATGATAGACATTTTGTACTTAAATGTGTGTACTGCATCAGGATTAAGAGCAGGGTGTTAGAACCATTTTGCATTTCTTCTTTGTAGTCTTCAAGCTCTTTTCCACAAACACTCCTCAATATTTTTTCCATTGATGGCAGAAAACATCAAAATTGTGGTAGGGAAATAGAGATCTTGAATTACGAGCTTGCTAAAAAAATTTATGACGCCCCATAAGGAAAATATCTTTTGTTGGGTTTTTTTCTTGGAAGGCTGACTTTTGTATGTGTACATGAAAGGAATGACTAATCTCATTTCAGATCTTTCTAGACTGTATTTTTATAAGAATTAACCATTTATTTATTCTTCTTGCAGTATCAAGTTGGGAGTTATTGAAGATACGTCAAACAGGACACGTCTGGCTAAATTATTGCGTTTCTACTCGTCTAACTCTGAGACAGAGCAGACCTCATTAGCCGATTATATGGAAAGGATGAAAGAGAAGCAAGATGCTATATATTTCATAGCTGGAACCAGCCGTGCTGAGGTGAGAACATTGCACATGTGCATGACTTTTTGTGAATACACAGTTGACCTGTCTGACAGGGGTCTCTGACGTTTTGCGCCTTTGTCCATGATCATGTTTGCACTTTCACACTATATTTTGTGAAAGTCAGAATATTGCAATTAAGATGTAAGAGGACTGGTTAGTAGTAGCAAAAAACTATATAAATAGAGGTCAAGCTGACTTTGCTTGACTTATTTCCTTTGAGATACGTCCTCTGATTCTTTTTATCCTTCGGAAAGTTTACTGCTGTTTCTATTTTTTTATATTGGTTTTTTTTTCTTAAGATGAATTAGTTGACTAATTGCATTGGATGACTTTTCAAAGATAATTAAAGTATTTTGTATACAACGTATCGAATTCCATTGATTGCATTAAAGAATGTTTTTATTTTTGTTTTTTGGACAGTTATGATCTTTATTTTTATTCTATGTCACAGGTTGAAAAGTCACCTTTTGTGGAGAGGCTTTTGAAGAAGAACTATGAAGTGCTGTACCTTGTTGAACCTGTAGATGAGTACTGCATCCAGGCCTTGCCTGAATTTGAGGGCAAAAAGTTCCAGAACATAGCAAAGGAAGGACTCACGCTGGATACATCAGAAAAAGCAAAAGAGAGGAAGGAGGCCACAGAGAAGGAATACCAACCTCTTTTGGACTGGCTGAAGGAAAATGCACTCAAGGACAAGGTGAAAAATCATCACAGATTTAATAATGACATTCAGTATTATAACTGTACATACTACCTCAAAATTCAGACAAATAAGTTGATTTTTTTTTTATGAGCAGTTGGTTGGATGATGTTCATTATTTTCTTCTCACAAATAATGAGAAAGCAAAAAAAAGGAAGATAAATGAAAATATTTTTGTTACCTATTGGTAAGTCTTAGGCCAAAGTGCATCTGACCCACTTCTGTAAATCCCAAAATTGCATTTTGGCCTAAGTAAAAATGACATAGCACTTCGATTGTAATCTTCGATTATTTCGAAACCAGCCAAATGACTTAGGCCAAAAAGGTAGCACCTTGACGATTTGGCGGTATAGTGTTCTTCATGACTTTCTTCTGTAAGTAGAGGCGTTTTATTTACACTTTTGCCACTGTTTCTCTCCTCCAGATTGAGAAGGCCACTGTGTCTGAGCGTCTGTCTACTTCTCCCTGTGCTCTGGTTGCAAGCCAGTATGGCTGGTCTGGAAACATGGAGAGGATAATGAAGTCTCAAGCCTATGCTAAACAAGGAGATGTTTCTCAAGAGTATGTCTGGACATTTTTTTTCTCAGTTTGTAATCTTTAGTTCAACAAGAAACAAAAATTTAGAACATAACTGATTGAAAAAGATTTTTTCTTAAGTTCTTGTACGATACAAAGTTTAGTGTCTACAAATTTTTTGTTATACTATAATTCGCTGGTCACCTTATGTTTTGAGATAGGGTCTATATTTTTATTAAAATTGTGGAAAAACAGTAACTTCATAATTGCCTTTTTTCCCCAGATATTATGCCACTCAGAAGAAAACTTTAGAAGTGAACCCCAGACAT
The DNA here is from genome assembly GCA_039654405.1 of Bullina lineata. Taxonomy (NCBI): domain Eukaryota; kingdom Metazoa; phylum Mollusca; class Gastropoda; family Bullinidae; genus Bullina; species Bullina lineata. The sequence goes on along the minus strand of JBDFRD010589154.1, from coordinate 7,854 downwards.
CCTCTTATCAAAGAACTGAAAGCACGAGTAGATGTGAGTATGGGATTGAAATTCAGTATAATAAAAACATAATTTGTATTGCAGCTTTTTTTTATACAAAAACATTGTATATTGTTTATTGCTCACGTCCTCTGATGTTTGCTTGCTGATACATGCACACTATTTGAATACCATTTAAAATGATCTAGTCATTGAGAAAATATGTACTGTCTTCTTCTTCATGGATATATTTTTGTAAACTCATCATTACATTTTGCCATGTTAAAAAAAGATGTCTAATTGGGGTGACATGCATACAAGGCTTTATTACGACTTTTTGCGACATTCATTTATTTATATTCTTTTGAGTGCCTGGAGATTTTTTTTTTTTTTTAGTATGTAATAAAAATCATTATTTTGTTCTTGGCAGGCTGATGCAGAGGAGCAAACTGCCAAAGATCTCGCTCTTGTGATGTTTGAGACGGCCACTCTCAGATCTGGCTACTCAGTTCCTGACTCGGCAGGCTTTGCTGAGAGAGTTGAGAAAATGTTGAGATTAAGTTTGGACATTCCTGCTGATGCAAAGGTACACTCCCATTCTTCACTGCCACTGTTGTTACAAATTGCAGGGCACATATTCTTGTGAAACAGAATTGTTATTGTTTGTAACAGTCTTTTAAATGCATGAACAATTTATAAAGTATCATTGTAGCTACTGAAGCGAGTGCTCGCTATATGAATGTGTACAGAATGTTATATTCAGTGCAGTGTAGATGAGTTTGTGGGGCTTACTGGGGTTGTTCATAATGGAATTAGCATCATTTTTTGTTGCTGCTGGTCGGTACCCACATTATAAAGTATGTAACGAGACAAAACTACTCCATAAGTGGATAACAACTGGTAGGGACATTTTGCAAAGAACAGTTTTATTAATTTTATTCTTTACAAAGTGTGCATGTTGCTTTACATTTTAATGGCATAGATTTTGTTTTAGAAGAATGATCTGTTGGTTTTTATGCCACCCTTTTCTTTTCACTGCTTACTGATTTGTACATTCAACTTGAATTCACTTGTTTTACTAAGGTGGAGGATGAACCAGAAGAAGAAGAAGATGAAGCAGCTGAGGCAGTAGATGAAGAAGCAGAGGAAGTGCAGGCTGAAGATGAGGAAGAAACCAAGGTAAGACCACTTATGCTTTAGTCAACTATGTAAGTTAGTCATTTTTACAGTTGATATATTGCTAAAACTGAGTGACAGGAAACAGACATTTATTCAGAGTCGAAGTAAATATTTCTGTCAAAACATTTAAAATTCTACCATTCATCAAAGACAATTTTTTACTTTTATAAGTCACAGTAGAATATAATAGTTAATTCAATTGTTGTAGATCTGTGTGAGAATTTACTTGTTACTAAGTCAGAAATCATCATGAGATCAAAGAAATCCTGGTTGGGAATGTTTGTAGTATTTGGTGCTAAAACTTAGCAGCTCTATGTGCTCTGTCTCTACTGGAAATGATTGCCTGGAATTTTGCCCTTGCTGCTTGCCCCATGAGTTTTTATGTGTTCAGAACTGTTTTGTGTGGAATTCATTTCGTACTCTTAGCCCATTCATTGCACGCACTTTATTTTACTTTAGTCTTGTATCTTTTCTTTACTTATGTTGCCCTCTGCAATAATAGTGGATTTAAATTGAATTTTTTTTTTCTTATCTGGAAATTGATATTTTAGTAAAGCTCAAAACATGGTGGCTAATATTGAAAAGGTCTGAGAAAAAAAGTTTTAGTTTTGGCCTTTTTTTTTTTTTTTTGAGTAAATAATTTTCATGAATACAGCCGCCAGGAAAAGATTATGGAAAAAACTACAAACTAAATATTTCCTCTCTTTTTTTTTTCGTTCTCCTAAAGTCTATGTGAATGGCACAGAGGTCTAATTTCAGAAAAGATAAAGATTGCTGGTTAAATTATTGAAAGATTCTTCATATCACAATGTGCTAAGGATTGTAGTGCCATTCACTGCCATCGTTTGACCCTTCCCCATTTATGCTTTGTGTGTACTTAAAAGGCATGCAATTTCTTTTTCAAAATAATCCACTTCATAAATAAAAGTCACAATGAACACTTCAAAACTGTCAAAAGTAGGGGGGTGCATCTTCTTCTTCAAGTCATAAGTTCACTCTCGATTTTTTTTGTTTATTTGTTTGGGTTTTTTTTCATAAAGGTCCAAAGTATAGAGGAAAGTCTTTTTTCTTTTTTTTTTAATCGAGGCTCGTCTTCTCCATTAAGTGATCATTATTAATATTGAAATATAAACTGATCACATTACAAAGCAAATTGAGAGGAGTAAAATAGATGATGATAATGTAAAATACCTGAGGTTCAGTGAGATGAGTGAAGACCCCAAAAGACATTCTGAACATTAATTGTGGCAAGCAGCAATGGTGAAACAAAGGTCCTCTGTACTGGCATTTATTATAGAGTATATTTATGGCTTTACTATCTCATTCTTTATGTTTGAATTTTTTTTTTTAACAGGATAATTTTTTACATTCCAAGCATTTGTTTTAGTGCCAGTGTAAATATTTAAAAGAGGTCTATTAGTTAGGTTGGCCAAACTGAAGCTGCCAGTGACCTAGATTGTTTTGCCTTGCTCTCTTGCAGGAGACGGAAGAAGATCAGGCTAGAGATGAGTTGTAACGCCTGCTCCCTCCACATGTGTGCACATAAACATTTGGACAGCCATTCATCATCTTAATTCTCATCAGTCCTCATACTCACCAATTAACATGTTCTGTGACATTTATTTATTCTTTCTAGTTCTCAAATGTTCACGTTAGTTTGCATTATATTTCAATATTTTCTTTTTCTGTTGTTTAGAAACCACTCTCCATGTAGAGCTTTTACCTTTCAGATAAAGATGTTGAAAGCTCAAACATGAAGGTCTAAGTTATGAATGAAAAAGAACCAGTTCCTCAATTTCAAAATTGTTATTGAGGTTTTCTGAAAGACAGTACTTACCTTTCATCCCAATCCGCAATCTTTCATTTCATAAATTTGTAGGCTTAGAGTAGTTTTCTTGCTCAACACTTTGGCCATACAACTTACAGGACATCATTTTTTTTTTTTTTGAAACATTTATGCTAAGAGAGTATTCCATTTGAAATGTTTGTCTGATGTGTTTCTTGGGGTATTATTGGTCAATTGTTGTTTTTTAAACTGGCTTTATTTGTTAGATCCAAGTTTCCAAAAAAAAAAGAAGATATATGGGCGTATCAAATGAAAAATATTATCTAGCTATCAGTAACACAGAGACTGGATCTCTTCAGCAATTCTGTTTGTGATGAAAGTTTTATAAATCAAGCCAAAGACCAAAAGTTGAAAAAATTGAAAAGATAAAAAAAAAAATTATTACTAAAGTTTGATTGAAACATGACATTGTATTATATGAATTTTTCATTGCAAATTAAATTTGAACTCATCATGGTTTCAGAAATGTGCACACCGTGTGCTTCCTAGACAATGCTGTTGTGAGTCAGTTATAGGTCTGCACTTTCATCATCATAGTTTATACTGAATGTATGGATGGGTTTGTTTTGAGCTTGGCCTCAGGTTTTATAGCTGACGATTATGTTAGTAGAAAGCTACTGCGATCAAGACCAATCTGTTCAGGGTTGGGTTTTTTTTGTTTTTTGGGGGATTTCTTTACCTTTAACCGAGATGTATGATTTGGTTGTACTTGTGCAAGTTGAGAGCATGGGTCGTATTATAAACCTGCTTCATGGGGAAAATTCATCATTTACATTTTCCTGAAAAAACAACTTGATTTTGTGATACATGGTTCATCACATTTTTGTATTGGGTTAGAATGTTTTGATATTTGTTTCAAATTGATTTTGTATACAAGACATTTGTTTGAAAGCTTACTATAAGTAAGAAGCGAAAGTGCTGTATTGTGCTTGGATGCACCTTGGAGTTGCTTCTCTGAACTGTGGAAGTAAAAAAAAATGTTTTCGGTTTGTTTATTAATAAATGTATTTTCCATGTAGTTGAGTGGTTTGTTTCACTTTTATTATAATTCTCCTCCATCTTCTCTCTTCGTTCAAAGAAAAATATTGAATCTATACTTTTATCTCACCTCTCTATTTCTATTTTTCTTTTGTCTTGGTACTGTCATACTAGCAATGCTAAATAAATAAACAAAAAACATCATATGTCTATAAGCTTGAAATTAATTGGTTTTGGAGGAAGCTTCATTTGAGCCAGGGCTCGTAAGCTCCTGTTAGCTTGCCAAATCTATTTCATAAAGCAAAAATAAGCTTATGACTTTACTGTTATACCAAGTGCTCTGAGCAATGTGGTGAAGAGAAATGGGAAATATTTGGAAATGGAAATGAAGTAGCCTAAATCTTTTATTGGAATCCTTAGTTACTGCACATCTTTCTCAACTCTCCCTTTCATGTACATTGTACTTGTCTTCACTTTTGTTTCTTGAGCAATATGCGGAATGTGTGTGTGTGTTGCAATAATGGTATTTGTGTGTGTTATAACACTGAACAAGGGAAACACTTGGTATTTGGAATTTATTTTGCTGTGTGACAGCTAACATTTTTGTAAAAAAAATAAGCGTAGAAACTACATTGTAGCTGAATCATTGGTGTAGAGAAAGAAAAATGTTGAAGTATGTAATTGTAGGCAATGTGTTTTGGTGAAGTTTGAGGCAGAAGATAGTTCTTCAGCATACACTCAAATTTATTTACTCTTCAAGTGCTGGGTAAGTTTCATTGCTGTCCAAAAGTAAAAGCAAGGCTGTTTATGCCCCTCGAAAAAATGTACTAAAGCAATAATTTGTTTTTAAAGTTAAAGATGGACAAGCAGACTGGAAAGAGTCATTGAATGTCCCATTGCTTACCAATCAGCATTCATATAATATGCGTGTATTTCACATTAAGCAAAGGACATTTGTTGTACCAGTAGACCTATTCAAAATTATTTAAAGAACAACAAAACAGATTGCTTGTTGTTTTTTTGCTGTTATGAAATAGCAGAGCAAGAGAAGATGATGGAATAAATGAGGCCCATACTATAAGTTGTCAACATAGCATAAAGCAAATTGACACGACAGCATTTCAGTGGATAATGCTGCTGGTTGGATCAGTGGCTCACAGTTCAATTGTCTACATAAAAACAGGACAAGTTACCTCTTTTAATTAATTTCAAACAGCATTTTTTTCCGTTTTCCTCTGGCAATGCAAACTAGTCACATGCCTCAACAGAGCTGTAGAAGTGGATAACAGGTTAATTGGTCATTGGCATTGTCATAAAACATCACATAACAAGAGCACAAAGTCAATAGATTCTGGAGCTACAGAAAAGTGTTTGTTTCATAAAGACAGTTTTCTGTGTGAAAGCAAATGTTGAGAAAAATGTGAAAGTGTTCTTTAGCAAGAAGAATTTCAGTTTGAAAAAGAAAACCTAATGAATTCACAAGTAAAAATTATAATACAACAAATGACTAAGTGACCTATAACTTTTGCCAGCTGTCAAGAGATGGGAAATAGTGGGCAATCAATTTAACTTTATCCATCATATTTCACAAATATTTGCAAAAAAAAAAGAATGAAAACAATACAAATTATAAGATATTCTGCGCTTTTCCAACATTTCTGAATTGTTTTCAGTTCACAAAACTGATTCAGCTGATATTCATACATTCTTTGTTCCCTTGTTTACCAAAACTACACCCAATTATTATTCACGAAAAATCACAGCATGGAAGGGAAATCTGTGTAAATCCTCATACAGTCTTCACAAAAAGTTAAGGACCAGTCAAAATAATAGGTGGCATTTTCAAAAAATGATAAAAAAAGGAGATAATTTATCGTGTGAAATATGATGGCAAGGCTAAAGGGGTCAATAGCGAATACCTTGACCACTGTGTGGGTGGCACGTGCAAGTCACGCAGAATGCTTGGCATGTTTGAAAATCTGCAATTTCGGCAAAACAAGAAATGCGGTCCTTAACTTTTTGTGAGGACTGTATTTATTTACAAAAGACAAAAAAGGAGATGCTACCAAACATGTGCATATTATGCTGCAGCATTTCTTATTGTCAAGCCTAATACAACTGAACTGAGCTGCTGAGAAATTGTTTCATCATATTAATTATAAATATGTTTACTATTTCAACAAAGAAATCATGGGTTCCCAGTGAGTTCCAGGGAAATGAAATTGTGGCCATTTCAGACAGTTGAATTAGCTCCATAGTAGTAACAGTAGTATGTTTCAGCTGTTGAAGTACTCAACGTTAGAAAAACAAGTCCGAGTTTGTCTGCATGTTTTTGCATGACCCGAAATTGGACAAACGTTTTAATATAATGAATAATAACATCAAGGATGTTTACAGCAGTTAAAATAAAGCCTTTTATTCCTCGCCTTCAGTAGTGTAAGCCCCAAATAATTATTGTCATTGACATGATGTGAGGCCAGCCAATAAAATGTTGTGCATTTACTTTACTTGAGGTTTGTAATGTTTCATTAATTGGCAAAATGAGCAAAAATTACTTAATTATAGCAAAGCGCTAATGACGAAGCACATGTCATTGTGTGACCGATGTGTTGATTTCACTGTGGTTTGAATGCCCAGTGACATGATTTACAAAACAGTCCAATAAGAGGAAAAAATTGTTAAACATTATTTGGATTGTGCAGGAATGAAAGCAACATTTGCGATTTCTTTGAGTAAATTGTTATTGTCGTTGATTAATTTCTTTTCTTTTTTTTTCTTCACAAATACAATAAATGTTGCAAAATAACACATGAAGAGAGTATTGAATGCATATTGCTCTTCTACCAATGACTTACGTTGACCAATCAAAAATTAAGTGACGAGGAAGGTTTATGCAATAAAGTAGACAAAGTATCATTTACCAAACCCAGAGCCACATTGAGTGGTTTCCAAAAATGGAGCTGGATCAAAATTTTAGAGTATCAAAGGACCTGATGCAATGTGCATTTTGAATAAATGCTATTATTCAGCATGAACACAGTGCCACTGATCCTAAACTGAGAATTAATCTGCACTGATGCATATATATCATAGAGAAGCCACCATCAAGAAGGATACAATGGCTAAAATTTGAGGTGTTTTTTCAGAGGTCAAAATAAGGCAAAATCTTTTAATTTGAAACATAAATTTTAAGGACTAGATCTACATATGTCAGTTTTTCTTTTACCATCAATAATATTAAAAGTAAGCAGCCATAGCCATCATAGCATCTTTACAATAAAAAAAAACATTAGGGAAGTGAAATTGTTTTCTGCCCATCTTCATCCCTGCCATGTATGGATGGACTCAGTGAAGTAAGGCTTGTCCTTCAGTTGTCAATTTCAGACAAAAGAGTTTGAATTTGCCGCATTGATCCACAACCTTTATATTTACATAAAGTTATTAGGCTGCATTTCTTCAAGATATGAGGGCCATAAAAAATTGGTGTGACGGACTCATAAAACTGCTCAGAACAAATAGATCTATGATGTCAGTGAGATTCCTAACAAGTACATTCTGGGTGTTTGCTACAGCCTCAGACCTTCTGCAGGCAAGGTGTGACAGAGAAAAATGAGTAACGTGGTCTCACTTCAAGCAAAAAATGGCTTTCTTGGCTTTAGTAGGATTCAACATAATCAGTCTGCCAGCTGGAACAGACAAAAAATTTGAAAGAAAAACCTATCCATATGCAGAGTCCATACATAAGGATATTTTATTATTTCCTTGCGTAATATTAATATTAAATCATTGTACCACATTCAACACTAAGGACGTGCCAGTCAAGGATAAGAATGGGAGGATGATAGAGGGGGAAGCAGAGAAGATAGAGAGAT
>JBDFRD010589043.1:0-16812 GCA_039654405.1 Bullina lineata | reverse complement strand
CCCCCCCCCCCCCCCCCCCCCCCCCCCCCCTCCCCCCCCCCCCCCCCCCCCCCCCCCCCCCCCCCCCCCCCTCCCCCACCCCCAAACAGTGCCTCGATGTTCGGCACTTAAAGAGTGAATAATGCAATTCAAGCGCCAATATCGAGATCCAAAGAAATAAGACAGTAGTGTTTTGACGCACAGAAACAGGCGTTGATAAGAATTAGAATCTAAGCAGGTGAACGATTCTGTTGTGGTTCAGGAAAATTCGACTAAAATGTGTCTTGTTTTCATTGTTTCATGGTAAATAAAATTATAAGTGTGAGTACATTTGTATAAGCATTTTCTTGTTGATAGATTTGTAGTTAAATGGGGTTTTGTCGCTTTTCGGCTATATTTTTCAATTTGCATTTTCATTCTATTGGGTTCTAAAAATGTTTTATCTGAAAAACAATTCAGAAAAATGGTGTTATATTTTAACCAGTTTTAAAGTAAAGTAGAGCTTTGTCTCTGTACATTGATATTGAATATTTTGAAAAAAATGAGCATAATTTTCTGGTTACGACATTATTGCTATTCAGAGTGACTCTTATAGGGGAGACAACCAGAAAAAAGTTTAACAAGTGCCAGACAAAAATTATGTTACATCCCTTGTGCATTATTTCTTTCAGCCAAAATGGCATACTTGAAGCCAAACTGACTCCGGCATTGGCGCTATCCATGTGTAGAGCTGATAGATGAGCAAAGTGCAAGTGAGCTGGATTTGATGAAAGGAGAGTGAGCAGGATGTTGATGCCATAGGAAAAGGAAAACAGACTTGGTCATCAAAGTCAAAGATATAAACAGGAAAAGCAAAGATGTTTGTACAATGTAGTCAAAAATCTGAAAGAGCCTCTGCTGGGAAGAAAAGCAATAAAGGTATTGGGGTTGATAAAGCGTGTGAAGTCTGTCACAGGTTCAACAAAAGTATCCAGAAGTGTTCGCTGGTTAAGGAAAACTAAAATGTGTGTACAAGATTTCTATGAAAAAAAAATGTCAGACCGTAAATGACCTCAATTCCCAGGTTTATAATGCCTACGGATGATGATGCATTCATCATACTCGTACGATTTCGTTCGTCACCTTACTTTATAACACCACCTACACACTTTTTCTGGTTGATAGGGACATCAACGGTTTGAAAAAAAATTGTCTTGAAATCTATCGTTACAGGTGTGAAATATATCGGCCGTCTAGCCATATCATCTAATAACAAAGTCGAATTGTTATTGTCGTTCTTGTTGTCGATTTTGAACATGATTAGGTGCAGGTGGTCGTTGCAGCGACAGAGGAGGTGCTAGTTGTGGAGGACCGTCGCCGTCTTCTTCTACTCCTCCTGTGTCTTCATATTGCTCTTCTTGTTCTTGTTCTACTTCTTCTTTTTCTTGATGTTGCGTGCCTCGTGATAATTGCGGATTAATGATCTGTTTAGCATTACTTTTATATAATCTACTGTTTCTGTATTTTTATACATGTACATGTATACTGACTGATTGCAGGTGTAGCGTATACATAACTCGTAGTTTTAAGTTTAGATCTGTCCGTGGATACGGACAATTTTTTAATGGTAAACTCTACATTATTGTTTAACTGGAAACCCACAAATAACACAATATCCTATTAGATTCTAGCCTGTGCTGGAAACACGAAGAAATTAAAAACTTGTTGAAGCATTATGGTTTTGGCTAAAAATTATAATTATACCTGGTATATTTTGCAAAACCATCGTGGGCAGGGTAGGCCCTAGAGGACTGTAGAATCATTATAAGGTGTGTGTGTGTTTTTTTTACTGCATTCTAAACATTCAAAGTAAGTGAATCTACAAATTATAAGTAACGTTTTGAGAACCTAGACCTAGATTCTATGTTCACAGATCCATAAATATTTACAAAATAGGATGCAAGATAAATCTAGGTTTGAGTGTGGCGATAACATTTTCTGGAATTTGGCCGTTGCTGTGTGGCTAGTGGCTGCGGGGACGCAACACCATCTTGAATTTTGGCGTGTTGGACATTCACCATGCGTGGTTCGAATCCACCTCGAGACAGATGGTATTTTTATTTATCCCACTTTTTTTATACAGATTAATCCAACTTATGAAAAGTTATGATTCTCGCATAACAGTCAAATCAAAAATTTAGACAATCCAGGTCACAACTATCGAAAGAGTCTTTTCAGGCTTCGTCTTCTCATTTCTTTGGCTGCCATGCAAGAGAATGCAATACATACACGTGAAAAGACTCTCTAGATCATATTATATTCTATAGATCTAGTAATAACGGGCTTGGCTAGAATAGTCTAGATCTAGATCTTGTAACTAATCTGTTCTTTAAAGATCGATCTCTAGATCTACTTTGATATTTTACTTTTAAACATAGTGGAAATCCATTGCTGTCAGATGAAGTGCACTGCAAGCCCAGATTCTTAGATTCTACAAGCTGTATAGATCTAAGATCTAGAATTACACATAGATTTCTGTGTCGTCATGTGTGGCTTCTTATTACTGTTAAGATAGAAATCTAGATCTATATTATGGCCTGGGGTCACAAGTTTGAACAGAAATTATATATCAGCATCTTTTGCAGCGGGAGGGATTCTTCTGACAATTTGTTTTTTAATTTAAAAAACTTGTTTTGAACATGAACTGTTGGAGGCCAAACTCATTTTTTAGCAGGTTTGATGACAAGATGGGAAACTTTTCTTTGTCTTTTATTTCTTGTTTTTTTAAAATAATCTACAGGAATTAATTAATTAATAATAATTATATATTTTACTTCATTACGAAGGTGATCCTAATCAAATGAGTCCTAAAGTCTTCAAGGAAAGTACTGTGTGTGGAGGACATTTTTCCGACTTTTACTGAAAAAGTGAACCAATAAATTGTCAATTGGTTGAAGTTTTGAAAAGAGTTTTCAGTAAAACTTATGAAGCATAAAACAAATTAGAAAATGTCAAAACAATTTGTCATATTATACACAAAACCTTGCTTCTGACTATGAAATAGGACCTAATACGGTAGAGTTATTTTGTTAGCATGTGTGTGTAAAAGACATTTTCTGTTGGCCTTTCCACAATGTCATTCCTTTGCCCGCTCACATTTTTTCATGTATTATTCGATTGTCCAGCACAAGTGGAGGTTCGGATTGGAATGTCCTCTGCTTTTTACTCTTGTGTGACTTTGGTGCGGCCTGGGTAGCATTGTTGTTTTGACCCCTGAAGACAGTGTATGTGTCGGTTTTTCGTGATAGCTTCTTTTGATTGTCCTTGTATATTTTAGTAATATGTGATCAACCTAAAGATTGTTAAGATCTGTGGCATGAATGCCTTATAATCAGGATTTTATTCATGTTCTCCCTTTTGTTTTCAGCCTACTTTTGCGATAGATTGTGTAGCAGCGCATTGAAAGTACACCATGCCTAGAGCGTGCTCTCAGTGTGGCTGTACAGAGATTGACACAGATCCCGCCCGTGGGGATGCAGTGTGCACAAACTGTGGGACTGTGTTGGAGGATCAGATCATTGTCTCAGAAGTTCAGTATCAGGAAAACGCGGCGGGAGGTGCCTCTGTCATTGGCCAGTTTGTGTCCAACGATGGTAATTAGCATTATAATAAATCTGTTCTTAGTTAGTAGTAACAATGTCAACCTTCTCTTTTAACTCTCTAATTTGGGATTATTCATAGGACTGAAACTTTCAGCAGAAATATGGAAGGGAATAATGAACTGAATTGTAGTTGTATGAATATTATTGTGTACAAAATATATAGAAGCAGATTTGATACACAACTGTTTAAAGTACTGAAATATTTACATTTTCCAAATTGAAGTTGAAGCCTTGATATAAATTGTAACAAAATTAGGATTTAGTCTTTTACTCTTGCAAAAACCACTGTGCTTTTTTCAGCATGAGTGTGCCGTAGGTTGCTTTGTTCACCTCACATAATCTGCAAATCCACTGAAGTTTAACAGCAATAGGTTCAACTTCATGTTTTCTTGTCTTGTTCTTCTTTCCGACCCAAAGGCACAAGGGCTCACTCTCATCGGTCCATATACGGCCATGGCTTTTCTACAGAAGATTCCAGAAAGCTGACACTTGAAAATGGTTTGTGTGAAGTTCTAAAACTGCAAACAAGGCAACAAAATATCAGGCACAGAGGCTCAAGGGAAAATCAACTTTGTTCTGTCATAAGAAATTCAGCTTTCTCATTAATAATGTTTATTTTGTACTTGTTATTTTCTGGATATATATATAAAACCAGTTTTGAAAATATCAGATGCCTTTTAATTTTTATGCTATACAAATTTATTTGTAAAAATGATGGGGAAGACCATTAAATTAATAAGGTAATTAAATAATATAATAATTTTAACACTGTATTAAGTTTAGAGCGTAAATTGACTGCAAGGGATATGTTTCCTGGCTACTTCTTTTTCAGGCTACAAAAAACTGAAGGATATGGGCACTCAGGTCGGGATGCATCAGAGCAGCATTGAGACGGCCTTTGGCTTCTTCAAGATTGCTGTGGCCCACAGGTTCACACGGGGACGGAAGATGGAGTATGTCCTGGCCTCTTGTCTCTACCTGGTGTGTCGGGTTGACCCAGGGGGCAGTGAAGACCTGGAACATATCCTTTCTAATCTGCTACTGCAGAAGTTTATGTGTTTGTGCACGTGTTGAATCAGTTCACGTGGGGTCATGCTTACTTCTTACGTGTTATTGGGACTTTGGTCTAAACTATTAGCCATATTGGAAAAGTAACTCACTGGCGACGGATCACGCTACATTTGCATGACTGCATTCTGAATTTTATTCAAGGCCAGCATGTATTACTCCAAACTGTTGCTAAGCCTGTCTATGGTAATGATGCAAAGTTTTGCTCCATTTGGTGTGATAGGTTTTGGGTGACTGGCCCCAAAAATAAAAGTCATTTTGGTGAGGCAAATTTCTAGATTGGCTCCACACGTTTTCGACATGGAAATGGAAAAGAATATTTTTCAACGATTTGTAGTCACTGACGAGTCTGAATCAGAATCAGACATTGAGACTTGGGATTCGGACAGAGATCCCGAGTTTGTACCTGAAAAGCCCAAGAGAAAGAAGTAAAGAGAAAAGACTAAAAGCGAGTTACGACCAGTAACATTGAAGCATCGTCAGTGACAAAATTTTTTTTCGAAAATCGAATTCGAATTTCTATAATATACCAAAAAATTTGACACACAAATAATATAATTTAGTTCTGTTTGCTGCAATTTGTCACGCTTATGTTAAACTAATACATGTGAACATTTTACCAAGATCCATTGATTAGCTAATGCTGTGTGATTTTTTGAAAAGTGCCTAAAAATGCCTGTCCCCAGCTATTGTTGGGCCGAGTGGAACCCCAGTCACCTGTGAGTTAAGAACCTTGAAATGGAGATTGTTTTAACTGACAGAATGGGCAGCCTTGCTGGAGAGGTTCAGCTGCTAGATTTGCTATCACCCGATTATGGGTTTGAATCTTGACAGCATTGATAGGAAAGGCACTTTACATATTGTTTTTCTCTGTAGCTTTAGTGGCCAATATCTGACCATGCTGCTATCCAAACAAGATTCAATTTGTGCATAGACCAGAACTTTCAGTCGTTTTGTGCACACTCGAATCATGGGCTGTCGTAGGAAAAAGCAAAACAAGATCCAAGAGCCTCACTTTTGCAATGAGATGGTACAGGACAATCTGTAGTCTCAAGGACATTGAACACATTACAGAAGTCTATAGAATTGTGAATTCCTACGATTTAATAGAAATAACTGAAAACTTGCTGGCCACTTGAAGCTTATATGACACAGGTGTATGAGGTGATCGTGTAGGCTGGATGATAGCAGGCTACGGGGTACAGGCTTGGGTACACTGAGGTAAAGATAGCTGGAACCATTTTCTTTAATGGATGAGGGAAAAACTTTGCAGTGGCACCCACATCTAGAAGGGTTGTTGGTATCTTTGAATGCATCTTGTGACTATTTCCTTAACTCGATAACTGATGCTTATTGACTTCAGTGATCTCATTCAGGTAAGACGATCTCTCTGAAACTGTTACTGTTACCAATTAGTTCTTAAAGAAATCGGTATACACATTAACAATTTTGTACCTGTTTCTACAGCAAATGTTTAAAGGCTACCCACAGACAGTTCATAATATATAATGAATTAAAACTTTTTTAAAACACTTTCCAACCCGTCATTTTGTAAAAGTAAAAACTCTGTTCTTTAGGAAAATGAATGGAGAATGTTAGTTGTGATTCAGATTACATGCCCGTAAAAAAAAATTAAAAAATGTTTCTAAAAATTGGACATGGCCTGTTACAAAATGTCAAATTTGGAAAATCGAGCAAAGAGTGAAAACAAGTTTTCCGCTTAAAGGTTCCACTAATGCTGTTTGTGTCTACAAAACATTTGTTTCAATTCTCAGGTGAACGTGCATGTTTTGGGCAGAACTTTTGTTCAGCTTGCCACAGAATTGTGCCAGAACATAAGAATAGTTGGTAAGTTGCTGATAGATACATACTGTTCTTACAAATAGGATTAGTTATAGAGCAATATGTAATGCTTTCAAAGTGCAGCATATAAAGTATGATTTACTGTAAGATATCTTCATTGTAGTGTGTTCAAATACAAACTCATTCTCGAGGTAGAAAGTTGTGATATAGTGGGGTTTACATGCATGCATTTTAAATATACCCTTTCGCTGCCAAATTCGCCGAAAAGCAACATGAGTGGTGGTACTTCGCTGGATCCTAATTTTAGTTTTCAATATTAATTAACACAACACCTGATTCTTTTCCACTCTAACATGAAGAAATAGAACATTGAAACAGGTTTTTATTATAACATCTTGTTTTTCTCACTATTTCATTAAAAAAACAACAACAAAAAACGGTGATTTTTGCTAGGATCCACGTCAGATAGTTGGCAGTGAAGGGGTTGAATCAAGCTATGAAAATTGTGAAGAAAGTTTTGCGGGCTATGTTCAGGGTTAGTTGTGAAAGGTATTTGTAAACTTTCAATCTTGCTCACTTCCCCCAGATCCAGTCATCTATATTCGACGCTTTGCCAATCAGCTTCAGTACGGAGATAAACTGAATAAAGTGGTGGAGTCGGCGACTAGATTAGTGGCACGTATGAAGCGAGACTGGATGCACACAGGGCGTCGACCTTCTGGGTTGTGTGGGGCAGGTCAGGAAAAATAACCTGTTAGAACTTGTGTTGTGAACAGTTCCTGGTTTGGAACTAGTAAGGCTATGTCTCATAAGGTGACAAAATACAAATATTTGTGTTGAAGAAGTAGGAGACAGTTCATAATGAATCCAACCTTGTTATGTTTTGGGACCTAATAGTATGATACTTCAATGCGTTATATACCAGTTTTTTGGCATTAAAATTAAAACATGTAGTAAGTAGGAGAACTCTTCTTTAAACCTGGACGTCATATAGGGGAAAGCATTCTATCCCATTAAAGTTTGAGCATCATTTTAATTGTATCATATTTTCTTTTCGCTCTCAAGCTCTACTTATTTCATCTCGGATGCACAACTTCAACCGCACAATTGATCGGATCATCAAGGTGGTCAAAGTCTGTGAAACTACAGTGCGTAAACGGTAAGTCTCCTCCCCCCCATCATGGCCTGTACATGTGTCTCACATTAAGGTAGCAGTCGGTAGTCGCGGCAGATTTCTTATGGACTAAATCCCTGTGTGGCCTAATGCATGTCTACTCATACATCTCAGGCAATTCTCCATTTCACTGTCCACTGATGAGCCAAGCTGTTTCAATGTGAATGGAGATCACAAGTAAAAAGAGTTATCCCGAAGAAATAAGGAGAAAAAACTTAGCTCAATGTCCACACTTGGAAGTCTGGGAATTGAGCTAAGTTTTTTCTTCTTATTCTTTTCCTCCTTCTCTTCTCCTTTTGTGTGACTGTTTTTTGTTCCCTTTAAAGACAGAAATTGTCCACACGTTGGTTTGTCCTTGGTTTCTTTGGGATAGCTCTCTTTACTAGTGATTTCCATTTACATTGTTTAGCTCCCCTGGAGCCTTTATCGACTTTTTGCAAACTGTTTCAGTAGCTTTCAAAATTGTCAGGTTAAGGAGTAAGTAAAACACACAAACCAGCCGCCTGTCTTACATCTGTTCAGTCTCTCCCTCACCTCTTGTCCCATCATCGGTTCTGCCCTGCTCTTTTTCCTTTCCTTCTCTTCCGCGTTCCCTGCTTCCTACCATCCGTTTTGTCCCTCCGTTAATTGTTTAATGGTTAAAGGTTAAACTAATTTTTTTTATTGCAAAGATTTATGATACTTGACGTGGCCACAGAATGAAAGAGAACTGACTGGCAGCGCTCTGGGAATGTATTCTGAGTCATTTTTGTGTAGGGGTTGAAATTAAAAAAGAACTCCCTGACAGTTTTGCAAACGTAAAATAGATTAGCAAGCGTACGTCCAGTATGAAGTGTCAAGGTCACTGGTGTAGCTCGTCCTTTCTCCTCCTCAGATTGCTGGAGTTTGAGAGTACACCATCTGCCCAGCTGACCATTGAAGAATTTGACAATGTCGACCTGGAAGAAGAACAGGACCCTCCTTGCTTCACTGAAGGCAAGAAGAAAGCTAAGCTGGCTCAGGTAGATGTTCTTGTGTTGGTTCCTTTGAGTGTCCATGTAGTCGAATGGAACTGATTAGTACTTTTGATTTTGTATTTTCTAAGTAGTAACTCAACATTAAGTTGATGATGCCGTTTTCTTTTCAATTCAATCTCACCTAAGCCTCTGTTATGAAAATAACTCCCTCACCGTAAGAAAAGGGGAGTTAAGCCGTCAAAAATTTGAGAGTATTTTTTTAAAAGGCTGTAAAAAAACATAACCAAACAAAACAAAAATTTGAAATAAAATTTAGCAAAAAAATGAATAAAACACAGTCCCAATCACGTAATAAAACAGGTTCAACAAATCATCCATTGCCTGAGAAAAAAAAATTCAAGTAGATTTTTGACAAAGAAAAGCTTGATAGATCTATTCAATTTGGCTTACAAAACATGCTAACATAGATAAAATGAAAGTAAAAACATCATGGGAAAGCTTGAAATCTCATGTACTCATGACTTCCTGTCTCATGTTGATTCCGATGAGATTTTTGGTGTTTCTTGGCGAAGAAAGATGTTCAGAGCAAAATAAAACAGTGGGTGATAATGGGCAATCTAGGTGCGAATGAGTTAAATTAAACTTATCCAGGGACTAGACACTTGTTTGTATGCTATGTCTCAGATGTTATTTTCTAGTCTGAAGAAGGGAGATTTGTTGTGTATGCTAAAGCCGTGTTTTCTCTCCTGTTTACAGAAAGAGGAACATGTTTCAGAATCAATGCTGAAAGAACTGACCAAATTCCAGGACAACATCAACAAATCCTTAGAAAGACGTCCTATGGCTGCTCAAAGTACTTGCATTTGTCTTCTTACTTTTGCCATTAATATGTATTTTATTTTTCATGCAATTCAGTACATATTGTTAGTATTGCTGGAGGTATCTTGTCTAACTATATGAAATAATCTACCAGGTAAAGTGTTGTTAGTTGAAGTAATAAGAACTTAATAATGTTTGAGAGTCTTGGAGGAATATTCAGTTTTACACAGTAATTTATTGAAAGTCGGATTGCAAAGTTCTTGCTATAATCTTTTATGACATTTTGTGATTGTTGACTTGATGTGGAAAAGCCGTGACTTTTCAGTCATTCATATAGTATTATAATCCTGGAGAATTTATACAGAGAAAAAGAATGTGAAATATTGTTCATACATTAATTGTGATTACCATACTGTTGTTTTTTAAATTCAGTTTTGAAGTAAAACATCTGTCAATGAAAAGGTTACTTTGATGAATATTCAAAATCCTGGGATCTTTCAAAGAAGATTCACGGCAATTTGTCCCATTGTATTTCTCTACAGAAATGTGAATGGACATTGAGAGGAAATGAGTTTGATTAAAAATAAGAAGAAAAGAACACTTAATCCTTTCACTGCCAAATTCTTCGATCGACGAAAAGCAGTGTTTGCTAATTGCCAACATTAATGGTGTTCCTTCGCTAGAATCTAACTTTAGTCTTAAATATTAATTAACACAACACCCACTTCTTCTCCACACTAAAATGAACAAACGAACTGTGACATTTAAAAAAAAAATCAAGTTCTTCTCACCATTTCATTTAAAACAATTTTTTCCCCTGGGATTCAGCAACCGATATCTGGCAGTGTATGGGTTAATTATCCACTTATTGTCTGATGAATCTAGAGCTTCCGGCAGTGAAGACATTGATTCTTTGTATGATGACATGCTTTCTGCTTTTTCTAGCTGAAGACAAAGAAGGAATAACAGATGCAAACAAAGCCGTGAAAGTCATTGACGAGGAGATTGTGAAGGATGCAGCCGGATCTGATTGGAAGTCTGGAGAGTGGGAGGGTCTAGAACCTGTGGACACACCTGGAGTAGCTTCTATTGCTATCACTACCAATGAGCCAGGTAACACTGACACAATTATAGGATGAGATAGATAGTAACTAAATTGTATTAACTAGGTGGTAAGTATATTGTGGCGCAGTGGTCGAATGGTACCCAATTCGCACCTGGGTGGGGAGAGGAAAAATGGTGTAATGTGTCTTTCTCAAGGACACAACGCGGTCACCTCTCGGATTCGAACCCTAGACCCTTGGATGAGGATTCCAATGCTCTAACCATTCGGCCACCGTGCCACCTAAAAAGCAAGCCTATAGGTTGACATTCCCAGCAGAATATGCTGGTGTCCAATTAGTGCTTGGCAAGAAGAGGAAAATGATGGAAAATCTTTCTTCTGGATACTAGACTTGGCCTAGAGACAATGTTTGAACTCACAGCCTTGAGAGTTGAAATTCAGATGCCAAACCATTACATCAGATGTGCTTCTCACAGACATCAATAAACTTCCTGGAAAATTGTCTGTTGATTTAATATTTTCATTTTATAAGTCAACAATCAACGATGGATCCCACGTGTTCAGTGGAATTGTTTGTGAAACAATTCACAAAACTTTCATCTTCTTTGTTCTTTGGTTTGATTCACATCACTACAGTGGTGATGTGAAAAACATGAAGCAGTGACTCCAATCATCTCTTGGTGAAGCCTGTAAATAAACAATAAAGTACAATGTATACAATTTACAGATAGTTTGTCCATGAGCTTACAAAGCAAAGTGTTTCTCCTAATTTTTATCCCTCCAGTCACTGCTCATTATTACTAAGCTCCTTCGAAGTAGAACTTCCGGTCTTCTGTCACTTCTTTTTTCTTCATTGGAAGGCTACTAAAACAAACAAGTGTTGATTAAAAAGAAAGTGTTCCTATATTTATTATTTACATTGAACATTACTCAGCAGTAATGTCGAACGTTGGTGTGTCTTTGTGTATTTCGGGATAGCTTCATTTGGCTGTGTTTGCGACTTTGCATTTTCAGCTTCCCTGCAGCTTTCATTCATATTTGTTCCACTTATTACTCAACAGTGAGCACTACTGAGGCACCAGCAAAGACGGAGGTCAGCGTTGAGGCCAAGGAAGAGAGCAAGGCTGTGCTTGCAGCCAAGGTGGAGGATGGGGAACTGGACCTCACAGGCATTGATGATGAGGAGATAGACTCGGTAAGATTTTTTAAAATAGACTCAGTAAGAACTTCTGAAACAGACTCAGTAAGAACTTTCTGAAACAGACTCAGTTAGATTTTCTGAGATAGACTCAGTAAGAACTTTTAGATAGAGTCAATAAGAACTTCTGAAACAGACTCAGTAAGAACTTCTGAATATGAGACTTGATGCAGTGATACACTTCATAAATCTTCAGTAACTTAAAAAGAATGTTATTTTTTAAAGTAGAAAGTAGTTCTTCATGCTTGACCCTGATCTGTTTGTGCAATCTTTCAAATAACATTCTACAGCACATTCATTGTCAACTGATTACAATTTGTTTTATTGTTTTTTGTGCATTCTTGGTTTTTCAAATTTAGATTTTGTATACCAAACTGTAACTACAAGTTTAGTTTTGTGAACCACAAGAATAACACAGAGAAAATCTGATTCCTTACATTAGGTTTGGCATCCTACAAAAATGCACAACAAGGAGACGAGAATTTACAAGACTTTTTCTTGGGAAAAAAATCCCTTTAAATTGCAGTGGTCTTCACCTAAGAGCGCGCCG
Source organism: Bullina lineata (assembly GCA_039654405.1). Classification (NCBI taxonomy): domain Eukaryota; kingdom Metazoa; phylum Mollusca; class Gastropoda; family Bullinidae; genus Bullina; species Bullina lineata. The sequence goes on along the minus strand of JBDFRD010589043.1, from coordinate 4,561 downwards.
CTTAAGAACCGGATCTGCCTAAGAGCCTGACATTCTTGTGAAACAGATTTTTTTCTATATAATTTATCAGCGTAAGAGCCCACTTTCAACTACAAAATCTGCCTAAGCAACAAAAGTAATTTCAGCAATTACAAAGACAGAAAAAGACAAAGATCAGAAGTGATAAGATGTTTTTTATGATAAATTTCATGTTTCTTATTCTTCTTTTGTTAGCCTTTCTTTAATTTTTCTTCTCTTTTTAGTCAATTCTGAGATGTTTTTGTTTTTTGTGGATGTCTCTTTTTGACATTTAATTACCAGCCTCTGAACAAAGATTACTCATAAAGTTCCTAAAGCTCTAGATTCCAAGTTGAATATCTTGCTCTTGTACCAACCATGTCCTTCTCATTGCCTGCAGTTGATCATGTCAGAGGAAGAAGCTCAGCACAAAGCCAGGTGGTTTCAGGAAGAGTTTGGTGATTTCATGGAGGTCGTCAAAGGTGAGAACTCATCTACAGCCTTTGTATGTACACCAGTGAAGTATGGGAGAATTACATGTACTCCAGTAGAGGCATGTCTAGTATGGGAGAATTAAATGTACACATTGTGAAGTATGGGAAATTTGCCTTCGGTGTTCTTGAATTTGGAGATCTGGTAGTTGGCCTGTCTGAATGTGAGCTTGTTTGTTTTGTTGACTGTCCTTGAAACAAAATGGCTGGATTTATTTATGGCATGTTTTTGCAGGTTCATTGCAGCTTTAAGTTTTTATAGTCCCTTCTCCTTGGTTATTTTTTTGTCAAGACTTTAAGGAAAGTCACATCAGGTAAGGGTTAACAGCAATCCATGCGTTGTAGAATAATGTTTCTGAATATTCTTGTGAAGGTTTAATCCCAAACCAGGTATCCGGTTAAGAGGTGACACTTTGCCTTTAATTTGATTTTCTTTTCATAGCATGTGAGCTTTTATGTCTAATATGTTTTGTTTTTCTTTCCCAGAGAGAGAAGAAAAGAGAAGAATCAAGGAGGAAGCTGCAGCGAAAAAGAAAGAAAAAGTCGTAAGTGCTTTCTCCTCTCTTTCTTTGCACAGTAGGAACAACGGATGGAGAGTAGAGCAGGGAAACAAACTGAAGAGGAGCGTGACTTTCCAGTTTTTTACTTTAAGTCATAACTGTGTAGAATAAGTGAGCTGCCGTTGTAAATGTGCCGTCCCTGTAGTGATACATGTATTTTTTTTCACTCTACTGCAAATCAGCAAGAGCTTTTCTCGATCAAGCATACACGTTTTCTTAAACTGAAAGCTGTGCTTACTGAAAACAGAATGATGAAGATTATTGTCTTATTTTCACAAAAGAATGAGTTGATTGTTTCCCACAAATTGTGCCTTCTGATGTCCTGTTCTAAACAAAGTAAAATAGCAATTTACTTTTACTTTAATAATTGTTTGAGGTTTTGAAAATATTGTAAAAAATTATGTAAATATTAGAACTAAAGTCTGTGAAGTTGCTCTGATGTTTGCTTTGTTTGAAGTGCCAGTTTATCTCACCACCATGTATGAATATTGAGCAGCTTCCCTTTTTCATCAGCCTAAAACTAAAAAGAAACGAAAAGTTGGAGGCTACGATCTTGAGACGGAGCTGGCGGAGTGTATGGAAATTCTGAAGAAGGACATGAGGGAGAAGAAATTCTCAGATAAGATCGATTACACCGTCCTCAACAACCTGGGCTCCGGGCCAGACCCTACCAGCAAGCCCATTGTTCTGGAAGACGAGGAGAGGAAAGTCATTGACATAACAGAGGAGAAGCCACACATCATAAATAGGTAGGAGCAGCTCTCTGATGTGACATAGGGAGCCAGTAGCTTGTTATTCCTGTGAGGAAGTAACTGGGAATTTAACACAGCACTCACGTGGAGCCATCTTTAATCCTTTAAGCCCTGCTAAGGCCATTACCTACTTTCTCTTAGACTTGTGTAATTAGGAATGAGTTGATAAGGTGGTAAGTAGACTTGTGTAATTAGGAATGAGTTGATAAGGTGATAGGATAGAACAAAGAGTTTTTGCTTTTGCACGTGTGAGGTAGAATTCCCTCTTAATTTTTTATTTCTTTTGTTCTCTTGTTGAGTGTGTTCCTTTACTCCACAGATTTAGAAAGCCGTCCATTTCAGAATCCCAAGACAGGAAAAAGGTAATTTGTTCCCTTTCACTTGATAAACTTTTGGGCTTGGCTGGTTACCGTCTTAGTTTTAGTAGCTACAACCATTGCTTTTATTCATGTTGTCAACTGCATACTTATCAATCCTAGACATATTTATTTGATATAAGAATAAGATGGTCAAAATCTCAGATTTTAACCTAAAGGTGTGAGTGTTGTAACTTCCTTTTGTTTTGGAGTGAACTGTTGTGGTTGACCTGTCAGTGGGTTTTCTCAAAATATAACGTCACAAGCAAAAGAAGTGCATCCACCCTTGTGTGAGTGCTTGTACTGCTAGAACTGCTAGAGTAACATGTTCAGTACAGTCTGTGGTTTTGTTTTGTCGTGAACAGAAGGCCCCAGTGAAAAGAGGCAGGAGAGAAGAAAGTGTGTTGGACGACAAAGCCGTGAAACATATGAAACTGGACAGCGATGAGAGGACAGGCTTGACCAAAGTGGAGGTCACTGAACCTTTACCTTACCAGGAGCAAGGTAAGACTGGCACAGGCTGGTACAAGTAGAGCAATATGGCTGGAGGTTGTACAGCATTGTTTCCTGTTGTGAGATGTAAGAGAGCTTAATTTGGTGTCCCATTGTTTAGAGTTGGACTCCTAATCCAAGGGTTCTAGGTTCAACTCCAGGTTCCTATGTTTTGTCCTTGGGAAAGACACTTGCCACCATTTTCCTCTATTCTCCCATGTGTGAATTGGATGTTGGTATATTCTGCCAAGGAAGTAAACCTGGGACAGACTAACGTCCTGTCTAGAAGATGATGTGAAAATCATCTGTTTGGTTTCACGCTACGAAAACTTAGGTAAGCTGACTCTTTGGGTCTCATAGGCTTTGAAGGAATTTTAGTTTTTACTTTTAAAATGCAAAAATGGCCTTATGGGCATTGTAAGCCTAGTGAGTTGTGATGATGAATGTATGAAACTGTCATCTGATCTTTAAAGGGAAATTTAAAACTTGTTTAGCTCTTACCTGATTTAATAATCGGCTCTTGGTTTTGAACTTGTGCATAAGTGTTTTGAATATGGTAATGTAATGTGTTTTTGAAATCGTTTTAGTATTAGTACATCCTTCCTCATTACAGCGGAGGAGCTCGTGGAAGAAGAGGATGAGGAGGAAGAGGAGGATGATGATGAGGGAGAGGAGAAAATACTCAGTGCACGGAAACTTCTCAGTCAAGATGGTAAAGTCTTTATCCTTTTCTTTTCATTTTTCTGGTTTGTATGTTTCTTTTACTGAAGTTGAAGGCTTGCCTAGAAGCATGAGGGAACAATATAACTAAAGCTCATTAAATGAAACCAGATAGTTGTAGAATTCTGTATCTTGAAGTTCTACAGAGATATTGATGTTGAACAATCTACCCTGCCTCTGAGAGCCATCTGAGTTTCGATATCCACACAGTGGCATGTAAAATCAACTCTCAAAACTGAACATTTCTTCACAGAAGAAAAATATAATCACACTAATGGCATAATATATGTTTTGTGAAGACTTTGTATAATAGAAATTCATTGAACATTATATTTGGTGTAAATTTTCATATGACTTTACTTCACATGTTAAGTTTATGTGTAGACTGAGTTAGAAGTGTGCAAATGAAAGAAGTTCAAAGGTCACTTCTCCAGAGAAATAAGTGCATCACAGACCACAAGCTGGCATCTCCTAGATGTGAGAGTTAGAGCAAAGTATTGTTTGTCAAACTTTCAATGTTTTGAAGATTTTTTCTGCAAGCTGAAGTTTGCCCGTTCACATAATTTCACATCAAACCTGTCATTGTATCTTAGTTACAGAATGAAAGCGAATAGAATTACTTGTAGTATATTACCCCGAGTCTTCAGATATAACATGGCATAAACAAGAGAACATTGGATTTTTTCCTTCACAGTGTCTGCCTACGATGAGGAGGATGAGTACTACTACGATGATCACTGACCAGAAGCCGACTGTATCTGCTGTATCTGTGATAATATTTCAACCAAAACACCACAACCCATACTACGGGGAATGGAGGCAGAGATTGAGGTCCGGCCATTCTAATCATCTGGTGGTGGAGTTCATCATGTGATGTACACCGTGTGGACTGATGTACTGGTGGAGTTCATCATGTGATGTACACAGTGTGGACTGATGTACTGGTGCATTTCATCATGTGATGTACTGGTGGAGTTCATCATATGATGTACACAGTGTGGACTGATGTACTGGTGGAGTTCATCATGTGATGTACACAGTGTGGACTGATGTACTGGTGGAGTTCATCATGTGATGTACACAGTGTGGACTGATGTACTGGTGGAGTTCATCATGTGATGTACACAGTGTGGACTGATGTACTGGTGGAGTTCATCATGTGATGTACACAGTGTGGACTGATGTACTGGTGG
>JBDFRD010588932.1:0-16816 GCA_039654405.1 Bullina lineata | reverse complement strand
AGAGATACAGACAGAATCAGCGTAAGTGGGAGTATGTGTGTGAGATGCATTTCTTCATTATTGTCTTTACAGCATGAATTCTCAATATCACATGCATCTCTATCTTTTCCATTCTTCCTTTTTGTGCTCACTGTGACTGACCATCCCCTCTGCCCACCCCTCCCCAGCTAAACTGAATGTGGTCACAGACTCGGTGGACAGCTGTTTCTACTTCGCCGGGGCTCTGACCATCTTCTCTGGCCTGCTCATGTTCCCTGTGCAGTGTCTGCGTAAGCCCGTGCAGTCGTCGCAGCTGGCCTTGCCGAGCCCGGAGGAGATGCCTTTCAGGGAGAAGTTCCCAGAATCCAACTGCAAGCTGGAGTCGACCATGTGAGCCGGTCGGTGAGAACACCAGGGACACGTGCACTGAGCCTCTTCCTGGTCAAAGGTTAGGGATGGGACAACAGATGGAGGGCAGAGGCATGGAGATGTGTCGGTTTTCCAACAGCGAAATGGGAAGGACAGACAACAACAAGCAGTTCATGGAGGGATGGGGTTTTGGCTGAAGAGAATGGAGGAACTGGGCTGAGCTGAGGGTGGCAAGGTTAGGATGGTTCATGAGGAAATAAGAACGAAGCACAGCGTCAAGGAGGCACAAATGTTTCGTTCTGAGGCCATGATCTCATTCTGTGCCTTTTAAAATTTGGATGTGGAAAAAGAATTTGAATTTGGCGAGATTTGGAAATGTATCAAATTATTGTTGAGGTTGCCAAGGAGAGGATAAAAAAGCGTAAGAAGATAATCTTAAACCAGGATCTTTTGTTCTTAACGCCTCCTTCCTCCACCCTCTCCCCCGCCACCCTCAATCTCCTCCATGCAATGAAAGCTGCGCCAAAAACACAGAAATGAAATGCCTCTTCCTGTAAGTGTGTGATGGAAGCGGAGTTTGAAGAGAAGTCCTTGATTAATGATGATATTACCTTTCGCGGTAGCGGTGTACAGTTATTTGTTTGTATTCAGTTCCTGCCTACAGCAAAGAGTGGCCATTGTGGCCCCACGGACAATGTACATAGACCCACAGACTTGGACCAGAGGCCCAGGCTGAAACTTGCTTCTGGCTTTAGTGTACCAAGGGCTCACCTTTGCCCCTAGCCAGGCCCTTGTTCCATTTAATGATGGATGCTTCATTTTGGGCATTTTTGGATTCTTGTAATTTGTTTTAAGTACCATGCTTGAGTTTACCCTCAGTGCTATGTATTAATATTTTGTTCGGTTAGAAATTCAGTAGCAGTGGTAGACATTGATTGAGACCTAGCATGACGTGTGGAGACAGACATGAGTGTAGCAGCCTTTAGGAAAGAATTCTGACGTTACCTACCAAGCAGGACAAAATCAAAGCCACAACTAACAGTTTGCTTTTCTTCTCCGTGTTTCGATATACAAACTGTGACAGATCAAGAGCGGGTAATAATGGTGTGGTGTAATTGCAGGCAAAAGAAAAAAAAAAGGAATGGATAAAGCCAGTGTAGCCTATTCACACGTCCAGTGTGTCTGGATTCATAAACCTGGGAGAAGAAAAACAAACGAATGCTGTTTGCAAGGTAGACCCTAGAGAGTGCTAGCATCCTGTCCCTGGATCAGTTGGAGAGGTGGTGTGACCAACAGCTATCCTTCCAGGAAGAAACGGTTTCGGTATTCCTCGGAATGACCCCTGAGGAAGAAAAGGAGCTTTCAAGGAAGAACAGATTTTGAGTCTTCTTCAGAACTCTCTTCCAAAAGGAGGAGGAAATTTCAGATTTTCTAGAGTGTTGGTGATGCTCAGGACAGAAGGATGGAGGAAGATTTTTGAGGACGAAACATAAATGGGGGAAAAAAAAGTTTTGCAACTCCTTTTTGATGTTCTTGTGTAACTTTTTTAGTAAGGAGTCCTACCTGTGTTCATTTGTTTTACTGCTCACATAGCGATGCAGTTGGAGGCGGAGTCACATCGACTCTGGCCAGTCACAGCGTCGGGTACACTTTGTCACAGCGTCAACTAATGCTCAGATTCCGTTGTCAACCATAGATTTTTCAAGGGTTTTTCATTTGTACTATTCTTCAGAACGATGTTGTTCTAGTGTGGCCTCTTTAACATTTTTTGCTCATTGGATGTGCCGTGACAGTTACAGAATTAAAATGCTATGTTTTTTTCCCCCTGCAAAGTTACAGACTTTGAGTGGAAATGTATGGTCACCGAGCTGAAGTTTCTCATCTGAACACATTGGGTGTATGACTGTTTGTTATACGTGTACAGTGAATTCTTATACAAAAGTTGTATACATGATATATAAATATACACACACATTTCCTTTTGAGGAAGTGAAAACTTTTTTAATTGTAAAACCTTCATCTTGGATAAAACCTTTAGGAAATTGAGAAAGGCTTTTTCTAAACACGAGGCCACCGAGCCTCTGGTTTGCTCTGTTCTGGAGATTACTTTGTACCTGGTCTGTGAACATTCACTTCACGTCAAGCAGTGCTTTAAGGGATAGAATATATAGGCCTATATATTATGTGTATAGTATATATCTTTTTCTTGTTTGTGTTTTGAAAGCGCACTTGAAAACTCTTTTTTTGTCTTAGTCCTAGCAACAAATTAAACATCTTTTTCTCTTTGTTCTTCTCATCCTTACATCTTTCCTGCGGAATCATGCCATTTTTGTTAGTTTTTGTTTCGTAAGGGAGTTCTGAAAGGGTGACTTGGAGAAAGAGAGATTGTGAAGGCCTGTTTAAAATAGTTCTATTTCTTTCCAGCGTTTGAATTTTGGTTTTCTCTTCAGATAAGAAAGAGGTGGGGGCTTTGCTTCCTGCCAATCTTACCTTACTTGAAGGAAAAAATGCAATCAATGATAAATCTTTAAATTTTGACTTGAAATAATTTGCCAAAATTCTCTGGAATGTTCTTTTTTTTTTTTTTTTACTGCTTATGGCCCATCAACATGGCAAAGGATATTATTTCACCTGTTACATGGAATTTTTGTTTTTTTCTTTTTTACATTTTAGAGAAATTTTACTGCCATTGTTTGGATATCCTATCAGGCTGTCTGTGTATGCTTGTGTTTGTGCGCGTGTCATGAGAGCTGCCAGTGTTTTTGCCTGCTTGGTCAAGTTGTTGTCCAGGCTACTTACTCAGGACATTGATGCCTTCAGCCCAGGCTGCTGCTTCCTGGGGTCCATTCTGTTGTGACGAAGTGTCCACTACTGTGTCCACTGTCTGGACGCTGGACTTTCGTTGCTAAAGCTCTGCCCTCTTGTTGATTGTTATATTGGGAAACTTTTTCTCCTGCCTCCCCTTTCTCTTTCCATCTCTCCATCCTTTGTGGATTTAAACTCTTTTTGTTGTTAAGATTTTTTTTTTTTGAGTTGTCCACTGCATCATGCTTGTGTTTGGTTTGGGAACCAGCTGCTTAGCCGTGCTTGTATTTGGTTTGGGAACCAGGTGTTGAGCCATGCTTGTGTTTGGGAACCAGGCATTGAGCCATGCTTGTGTTTGGGAACCAGGTGTTGAGCCATGCTTGTGTTTGGGAACCAGGCGTTGAGCCATGCTTGTGTTTGGGAACCAGGCATTGAGCCATGCTTGTGTTTGGGAACCAGGCATTGAGCCATGCTTGTGTTTGGGAACCAGGCGTTGAGCCATGCTTGTGTTTGGGAACCAGGTGTTGAGCCATGCTTGTGTTTGGGAACCAGGCATTGAGCCATGCTTGTGTTTGGGAACCAGGCATTGAGCAATGCTTGTGTTTGGGAACCGGCTGCAGAGTTTTGTGGTCTGTGTTCCTTTTTAGATTGTGATTGGAAGAACTAGCAGTGCATTGATAATAGACTTTTTGTTTATTTCACTTTTTTAAATGTTGCTAGCTTCTTTCCTATTATTTGTGATCTGTTACTTCATTTATTCAAGAGTGGAAAACAGAAATCTTCATCATCTTTATTCTGATCTACGTCAGCCTCCATTGTTCAGTGGGAAGATGTTGTTTGATTTTTCTTTCTTTTCCTTGTGATTTATTTAATTTGCTAATTTATTTCTTTTTAAGACTGGCAAGTTGTTGTTGTTTTACGGCAGTTATTGTGAGAGGCTTGGTCCTGAATTTCTCTTATTGGATTTCAGTTTTTAGCACAGACATTTGTTTTATTAAATTCTTCCTTTTGGTTCTGTTTGTACCTAGACTTGTTGGGGGTAGTTAAATGTAGTGGTGGACATTTCTAAAACATCCATTCTAAATTTTAGTCGTGCAAAGAGAACTTTGTTTTTTGGGTTTTATTTTTTTTTTTACTTGTGAACTGTAATTTCCTGGTACAAAATTTTAATGTTACGCAAGAAGGAAGTTTTGTTGTTTTGTCTGATCTAATTATTACGCCAACTGTCTGCATTCTGTTTTCTGTTGCTACTGTTTTGAACTTTATTTTGTTGTTATTTTTGTCATTGTGTATAAAAAGTGCATGTAAGTACATTATACGTACATATAAATATATATATATAAAATATATATACACATTCGTATACTCTCTAAATTGATCTATATGAATTAAACCATCATTGACTCATGCCTCATGGGCCATGTGGCTGCCTTATGGGTTCATACACACATTCAGGCCTTTTATATGTTTCAACGGCTGGTGTGTCCCCACGGCCCGCCTCAGCGGAAGAGCTCACTTCGCTGGAGACTACGTGGACATTTTACTTTGCAATTCTTCCCCCAAATCCGTTTTGGTTCTTCATCATTCATTTTAGAAAGGGTACTCAGATATTTCACATTTGGGATCTTCCGAAAGGGTGCTTTTATATTATTAAACGTTTTTCCACATCCTTCTTCCAGTCGTTAGAAGTTGATCAGCCTTGTTAGGAACTTGCCTTCAGCTGTCTTGCTATGTAATTATTCATTTGATTGACTTGGTTCTGTAGTTAGTATTTTAACGTAGGGTTAGAGATATAAGCAGTGACTAGGGAAGTGAGCCTCCTCCGCTGAAGGTAAGCTGTACCCTCTCATCTTCATCTTCATCCTTTCACTAATAAGAATGACCATCTCACTAATAAGGATGACCATCATTGGTATTTGGTTTAGTCTATGTCCACTGTTATATTTCTTGGAAGAAAAAATTACACATGATACACATGAATATCATATAATGTATGTTTCAGTTTTAAGATGACATTTGCATGAACACAGATTTTTATGTCGATAGACTTACAACTTTTTTGTTTTGTTTTTTTGTTGAAATATACATATATATATATATACATGTATACTGTTATACATCATTGTTTTTCTCTCTTCTCCTTCATGCACCTCTTTACATAGGCATGAACATTTTGTTGTAGTGCTCAGTTCTCCGCTGTATCTCCGTCTGTCCTTGCTGAATTGTTTGTCCCAGATTGTCCAGTAATTTGCGGAGATGCTATCATGAGGTTGATGCAGAGTTCACACAGGCCTGTAATGAGGGCGATGTTTTCACCAATGACATCGTGTACGTATACCAGCTACAGGATTGATATGTTCATGCAATTTGTTCTGTTTTGTTTTTCTTCTGGTGAGACCGCCAGGGACGGGGGGCTTGTTTTTCCTTCTCTTACTGAGATTTCCTGGGAGGTATGATATCACATCGCAAGTTGATTTACATGTTCTTTTTTTCTTTTTTTTCTTTTTTAAAACAGAGAAAACGTTTGCCCTTTCCCCCGTCCTCTTCCCTACGTGTCGATTGTAAGCTTCACGTCAAATACGTGATTTGGGTTGCTTTTGGTGGAGAAAATCGCTCCTAGAAATAATTGAACTTGTTCACTGTTGCCAATGTCTTATACCTTTTTTTTCATGTCGTTTCACTCCTCCTCCTGCTTGGATGGGAACTACTTTGTTTCAACTTGTCATTGTTTTTATAAAACATGCTAAGGACAAGTGCTTCTTGACTGCCCTGGGGAAGCCTACATTATGGAAATCTACGATGGTACGTTTTCAGTACTTTTCTTATTTCCTCTGGAACTATGAAACGTAGGATTTATTGATGTGAAAAGTACAGAAATTAAAAAAGATTCACGCGCAATAAATCTTTAAATCTTCAGTTTTTCTTATTTCTTTTATGTTGGAGATATGAATACACACACACACACACACACTTAGATATATCTCCTTTGTTCATGTCATTTATATTAGCTTGTATTATATTTTTTTAAAGAACTTACGACACAAAATGGCAACTCGTACACATGTGTACTGCTTTTACCCTGATGAGAATTGTTTGTATGCGAGTGTACATAAACGCGTGTGTGTGCGTGTGCAAGCGATGCAGGAGTGAAGATGTATTGGTGACCCATGTACATAGAACATGGGCCTTCAGTTTTTGTATGGGTCTAACCGACCTCATCCTCTCTCTTCAAGGCGGAGTAAGGTTATTTTTTCAGGCTTCGTTGAATTATGAAACTATGTATGTATTACACATAAAATGCGAATATGGTTTATATGGGTGAAGAGTGTCAAGTTTTCGTTTGCTGGCTACTGGGTAAGCAAGCAGTCTGCAGTGCAATGGCGCTGGTCTTGTCCAGTTTTTCTGTTCTGCAATGGGTCAGCTTCGCTTTACCTGCCTGTCCTTGGTTTACCTGAATCAGACCTGGACCATGCTCACAGGAATGGAATCCCAGCAGGCTTTTGTTGTATTTTTGTTTAATGAGGTTTTGTTGTTGATGGAATTTGGGGAAGCAGCAGACGGTCGACAAGTTGGTTTGGAAACGGGATGAGCTCCGAGGTGCCTGCAGTGCTTGTATTACTGCATACTGCCCCTGTTCCTAGTCCTGCTCTTACTCCTATCACTACTTCTACCACCACACTGGGCCTGTAGGAGCTGAATGCTTGGGTTTGGCTTCAGCTGAAGAGGAAGGATCCCGCTGTCCATCCAATGTTGTCCAGGCCTTGTCTGCACTTCCTGCTTCCCTGTGTTGTTGGAAAAATGATTCAAGCCTAAACTGTTTCTTTAGCAGTTTTTCTTTTCCGCTGTATGTTTTTCAGTCTGGCAAATTTGTTTTTTACCAAAGGGAAGCCTTAATGCAAGACACGATTCGATTTTTTTCTTCTTGCTCTCTGACCCACCAAGTTTTTTTGTTTTTTGTTTTTTTGATGATGAGAGAGTGTCTTGGAATCCATGTGTAGCAGCTGAACTACCGGTGGACGACTGGACGTTGTCCACTTGACTCTGTGAATGTTGCTGGGACTACACAATGGGTTATAACTCTTTGACTCTTTGTTCACAGAGCCTCTGCATTTTTGTCTTCAGTTTTTGTTTGCTTTTTTTGTTTTTTTTTGCGAGCGTTTTCTTAAAAGTGTTTCTTATGTATATTATTGGAAGTTCTATATTTTTTCATGGTATACTAGAATGTCAAATCATGCATATTTTTAACAGATGTTTAACACAGTAAATAGAGTTTTTTCATGATAAATGATAGGATCATTCTTGTATACGCACACACTCGCCTTGTCTTTATATGAACCCCTGCTCCCCCCCTCCCCCTCTTTCATTGTGCATTGACTCTTGTTGATCCCTCAGACTGTGGGGGACTAGCAACTTGTTTTTAAGCATGTTTTCATATAAAAAATATTGCCTGTTTTTTGTTCTTTTTAATTACCTTGATTGAGATGATGAAAATGTGAAGAATTTTAGAACATGTAGATCATGTGTAAGTTCTTTGTAAGACAAAGTATGAGCTTGTTTTTTTAATGCCTCCAGACCGTGCAGTATAGTCCAGTAAGGCAAAGATGAAATATTTATTTAAAAAAAAAAAAAACAGATCCAGATTTGGAAATTTTAACTGGGTTTGAACGCAGGAGAGTGACTTGAATTTCTGTACCAAGCTCTGTATTACAATATTTTTTTTTAACTACTAATCATGTTCCAGAGGTTTTGGTGACTGGGTAGTTTTTGTGTTTATTTGATCTCTGGTATTGAGAAGGTAGCGGTGCATGTTCTGCTAAAGAGGTTCGTAATGGGAAAGGAGATTGGGGAGGGATGCAGGTGTCAGGAATTGACCGGGGACTGGATAGGAGTAGAAGGCTATAATTAGCGGGATGGGGAAGGCTTTTGGTTTTGTTTGGGTTTTTTGTTGTTTTTTTTGGGGGGGGGGAGAGTTTATTAACTGAGGAGAGATAGACTATACTACATGTGTATAACATCGAGAAAAAAGACGTGTGTAACGCTATAGTGGGTGGGGCTGGCTTCGGACTGGGCAGAAGAGGAAGTTGCAGTACTGTTATAAATAGATGGGGATTAATTGAAGACTAGTACGAGATAGAGTGTATCCCGTCACTCATTGCATGCATTGTATTATCTTGTCTGCTGGAACTGCAGGCTTTTTTTTTATGTCCATCTGAGAGAGTCTCATCTCCTCAGCCGCACTTATTCTGTGTTCTGGAGTCTTTCATTGAAGATTATTCACTGTTTAGTTCTTCTCCAAAAGGGATTCTAGTTTTGGAGTTTCAGAAACATCAGCTGTGGTGAGGTATCGCTGGGCATTAAGGCAACAATGGGAGAGAGATGGTCAAGGCTGGAACAGGTGTTACTAAATTTGAAAGATTTGGGTTGTTTTTTTTTACCTTCAAGAAAGCCAACATTCTGAAGGTGCAAAATCATTATCCAAGTGGAGTTGCCTTTTTTTTTTAAAACAGGCCTTGAAATTGATGCCGATTTATTACTGTCCATATTGTTCCTTTTGTTGGGGTCTGTTATAATGTGAGTGAAACCACGGTGTAGAATGTCGAAGGTTTTTTTTTTGTTTCATTGTTCAGTCTGACCTGTTGTTTTGTTCTGTGATGAGTTGTTCTTCAGGCAAAAAGAAATGGATGGAGTAGTCCCGACAATTTATTCTGAATGGGGTCACAAGCTCTAGGAAATTTTTTTATTATGTGAAAACAAAATGTTTTTGTTTTTTTTTAAATGTTTATAGTTACAACCATTGAGCTTAGCTGGGGAAATTGAGAAAATCAGTTCTCACAGCGCAGATTTTGTTTATTGGAAAACGAATTTTAGTTAGGGACACGGCTCATCTGATGTCACGTTAGTGCTCTCTGCAGTTCTTTCCTGAACTGAACGTTTTTTTAATATCGAATTTGTGTGCTTTATTTTACTGTTCGCGAAAAAAAGAAAAGAAAAAGCTGTTTCTCCCATTGTGTTTTGACTTGGGTTTGCACTGGAATTATCATTGGCAAACTTCTGATGTTTTTTTTTAAGTTACACAAACAAAAACATCTTTTTGTTATTAAAAAAAAAAAAATAAAGAAGAAAAAAAAACAGCAACTTTTGTCTGGGTTTTGTGTGTGCGAGACAGGAGGGAGAGAGAGGTGTGTGTGTGTGTATTTGACTGGGGGGGTTTTTGTGTGTGTTTTTCAGCACTAGATCTACAAGCTGAAGAATGAAAATTGGCTTTTTTAATGGCGTCTTCCACAAACCATTTTCATACATGTAGTAAGAAAATATCAAAATGGGATGAATAAGATCTTTATTTTGAAAACATTGCATTTAAATACTCACAGAAAAAGTGTTCACATGAAAATAAAATGTAATTTAAAAAAAAAACAAAAAAAAACAAGTCTACTTTACTGTTCCAAGTTCTAGGGAAATTTGGTTTCATTTGCATCATCGATTATTGCCACGACTACATAAACACCTGCTAAACCATTAACACTGAAATGTCTCAGATCCAATTGATTTCCAATGTATCTGGAGAATGAAGTGCGGGTAGAATGCACCTTCATCTTGGAGAAAAGTGGGACAGAATGCCTGCTCAGGAGACTACACTGCATGACCAGGGTTTGACATGAGAGGAAAGTGGACAGTGAAGGAGAAAGAGGTATTTCAATGGAATGTACGAGGTGGCTACCCAACCTCTTCTGAAAGAGGGGAGAGGGAGGGAGGGAGTTCAACTGACCAATCCCTGTGAATGTCACTGACAGTTTTGGAGCACAATCCCAACAGACTTCTCACATCCGACTGCTTGGGGAAACCGTTACAAATTTATTTTCGTCTTTTTTTGCCCACGACCGCTTTCATTGTCATCATCATAATGACTTGCTGTTCTCTACACTTTCTGCTGTATTAAGCAAACATTTTGGGCGAGAGCTAAATTGTGCTTTGCAGCATTCTGTGACTGGGGTTCTCCCCAAACTGTCGAGAAAAATTGATAAGACGATCGAATCATTCTTTTTGAAGCTTCTTTCTTCTCTAAGTGAACATTTAATTTAAGCTTGCCCTGTCTTCAAATGCCCGGGTCTGTTTGCGATGGGAAAGGAGTATGAGAGGAACACACTGAACATGAACGGGCAGACAGGTCACATGGTCCCTGGCGGCTGATTTGCATATATCGACGCTGGTCAGAGAACACGCAGCTCTACTGGCCAAGACAACAAAGAAAATGATGGTAGCTTTCTGCTTGAACATGGACTGCACAGACCTCAAACTTGCTTCATATGGTCGTGTGGATGATGTACAGGAAAGGGGGGGGATGGGGAGGGGTGTGAACATCAACACTATTCAACAACAATAAAAAAAAAAGGTGAAGGGTGGGTGATTGAGATGAACTTTTAAAGAAATAAAACCAACAAAATAAATGTTTTCCTTTATAATTTTCATTTAAAAACAAGAAGAAGGGTGGGACAGGGTAGAGTTTCCAACTGAAGTACCAGGGTGCAAAGAAATCCCAACAAGTTTTTTTTTTTTTTTTTTTGCTAGTTCCAATCACAATGCCTTTATCGCAGATGTTCAGTCCAGAGCAAACAACCAACAGGAACACCAGAACATGACAGGCATTGGAAGCTTACACTACCAGTGTCACATTTATTGAAGATAAAAAACTGAATAAATATACATCTTTTACGAAATTTAACAAAACTACCCACCCCCCAACTTCTGACGGAATATTTGAAAGAAAGGAATTGGATCCAACTTGAGGCGTGTGTGTCACTACTATCTCATGAATACAAACTATAAATGTACCGAGTAACAAGACGCACTAGTGCATGTGATTATCAAAGTCATTGTCAAATTATGAAAATCCATTGAACATTGAAATAGTGAAGTGACTGATACATTATCAAAATGGGGACGTTTCAGGACACCCATCTGATGAGGAAGTGGTACAAATCTAAGTCACTAACATTTAATTGTTACAAAAATAAAGAATGCATAAAATGATGATTACAGCACTTGCTACAAAGAAATACATCCAAATGAAGGAGGGGGAAAAAAATCTTCTTGATTATTATGTATAGTACAAGGACCTTGCTTCAAGGACCAAGCCTGAAACCATTGGGCATGGCTCCTCATCAGTCGCTATTGGCCAAAGTCACTGCGGACTCATCCACTATACGTTCTCTTCCATGCAAACAGTGTGCAACACCTAATACCACGAAATACATGAACGAAGAAATGTGTATTCCCACGGCACCCACATAACATGATGCACTCGTATCGCCGTATTAAGGGTGTGCATTCTTTCCTTTGAAATACGAATCCTTTCAGCACATCACAATAAAAGACATACATAGCTTATACAGCATGTCACAGTAGACGTACATACATTTCTTACAATTTTTTACAATGATAAAACATTTAGAGATTGCTAGAAACCTGCCCTATGACCTTTTCTAGTGTACAACGAAGTTAAATGAAAACACTAGAAATATCTACAGTGCATTACTTTGTATACAGAAACGTTTCAAACGCGACTTGTGTAGTATGTAGTGACTCAATAGTTGTTTGAATAATCCTTAAATAAATGCACTACTTCAGCGTTTCACTCCATTATTTTGTTGGTCCCCCAAAGTAGAATCTTCCCACAGTGTGTGGGCACTTTTATTTCTAAGATGTTTGTCCTTACCGACCATCTGTTCTTCTATTCAGCCCAAAACTTTCATTTAACTCAACACAAACTTCAGGAACAGATGGATCCTATACCAGAGACACCTGTAATCTCATTCTGTTGAGAGCACTTACACCAAAAGTCTCTTCTTCATTTCTCGCTGTTTTCATAATTTCAAACAATAAGGAATAAAAACCATTCAATACTTCATTACAAAACAAAAAAGATTAATAACAACATACAGACATTCTCATGACAAAAATTTGAGTAAAAACGCTATTGAATCACTACAGGCGCTCATCGAGTCTTACATCCCTTCGTTCACAACACTTTGTGCATAAACTCACATGAGAAAGCATGTCGGTTTGTCAGACCTGCCACACGCACGCACTAACCCTAGCCCTCAGCAAATTCACAGGTAATCAAAAGCATGGGCTCCTTCTTGATAGCTCTCCCTGTTTACATTACAGAAAAAAAATGTTAAAGTTTCGAAAACTGACAATTCAACATAGGGAAACGAATTTTATTAAAGTTTTGTTCCAAAATTCTGGAATAATGAGCATTTTGGGAAACAAAAAAAATCCCAAACAAAAAAAAAAGATACAAAAATTATCACAAGTTTTTTTCCACAGAGATGTTTAGTAAATATCAACTTCCAAAGTTATTCCTGTTCTACTCATTCTTTCCTCTTGTCTAAAGCACTAATGACGATGAAATATGAGCATGATGCATTATATTACATGAATATGTATAGATGTGAACAAATTAAAAAGGCAGACGCAGTGTTTGCACAGAGCCCAAAACAAAGAAACAAAAAAAAATTTTAAAAATTAAAATCCAATAATGTTTCCATCACTAGCAGACTTGCTCTACCATACAACAACAGATTAAAGAATGCATCACTAAGAAGTGTTCAAGTTTTCTGCTTGTCCTCCTCCCGATGGTCTCCCTTTCCTGCAGGAGGACAACACAGCCCCCAGCTTAAGTACAGCTTTTCCTCATCTCTCCTGCACCTGCAGCCAAACTATGACCTCTTGGACCCTTGCTCTCCAGCATAAGCAGCAAAATTCTATGACAGCCATGTGTCTCTTTTATCTTCAAGGGTTCGACAAGGGTCAAAGTTCAGTCAGCCATGTTTTTCACACACAGATCACAGACATCTGATTTCTCTGGCAGTCGACGATTTTCTACCTTCTTCGTTCTCACTAACGCAACACTGGCCTCTCCGGCCTTGACCTCCACGATGACAACAAGCCCGGGGATGGAACTTAAAACAAAAATTTCGATGCCTCCAGCAAATATCAAACAATTATCATAGAATTACAAAACTGGCCCAATAAGGGAATGCGGCCTTTCAGAATTAATTTTTTTTTCCGTGTAACTTGGGCTCTGCAGGCAAGAAGATGGAAATTTTTCATACCTCGCCTAACGCCCCTCCCCTCCCCCTCCCAATGTGCAGGTGAACCCCAAGCTTGTGGTCAGGTGGAGGCAAGGCCGGCCCTCACATCCTTACTAATAATACGTCTCCCTCTCTACAAAACCACCCGGATTTCTCCGCAGTATAAACTTGCGGCACTCGTCGTAGATGAAGATGGTCAAGCTGTAGGGAATGGCGGTCAACCACCATGTAAACCTGGACAGAGAAGGACAGCAATGAGAGTTAATCACAGAGAATAAAAGCGATATTGATATAATCATAACGAAATATCATATTAAAACTGGATAATAAATGTAAAAGAAGAATGCTGGTGTGTTTACTGTATTTTCAACACTTGTAGATCTGCACTAGATCTACAATTTTTTTCGTGACACACCAACACATACATGATATAGATATCATACATCAACACAAATCCTCATTCTCTCTGTGATGTGTGTGATTTTTTTCTTTTTGTTTCCGTTGAAATTTACATTTAATTTTAAAGATTGTAATGTCAGAAATGAATCACACTTATCTCCCTTTGCTTAGGATTTCACCCATATTGATTTACACAGCCCTGGGGACTTTATAGGTTCAATAAACCCTTGTATTTTCTTCCATTCAAATCTGCAATAGGACACTGAAACTCAAATTTTGTTCATGATTTATCACAGACTGTCTTGCGACTACAACAACAACAAAAAACAATAGGGAATCAAATCATTTATCAAAGAAATTGCTAAAATTAAGTATTCGCTGCACTTGTCGCACCTTTTCTTAAGAAAACAAGTTTTCAACAACACTTGTAAATTTAACCACCAGCAAGAACTCACCTGAGGGGTTGCATACGCAGTCCCTTGTCCAGGCCTGGGCAGTAGCACATGAAAGCGGCCAGAGCAGTCTCAAAGAAGAGGCCAAACGTCAGACGATGGTTCCTGAACACAAGCAACAAAAATATATATTGTCAAGGAATGTCAGCATTTTTCAAAGGTTAAAAAAAAAAAAAAAAGGGATGGGATGGAAAGGGGAGTTCCAAGCCTGAAGACATTTACACAGCCTCCTATCATAAAACACATTGTAGATGGAAAAGATGATAAGAAAGTGACTTTTCGGTCATTCCTATAAAGATGGATACGTTTCATTGTTAACTTGCAAACTCCTGAGTTACGCTCTCCGACAAAATAAAGGGCCTACGCTGCAAAGGCTGGCCATGCTTCAGCCATTTCCCTATACTGAACCACAGGAGCAAAACTTTGAATATTGTTTAAGTTCTCTACTTTCTAAAAATGGAACGAGTCCCTAACCCATAATTTCATTCATCCAGGGGAACATAAACTAGGGACCAGATCTTTCCTTCATCCCTCGTCTCCATATCCGTACAGCTCCAATTTTTTCCTTTGTATAGTACACTTAATCTTTTTTTTTATAATTTTGGAAAAAGTAACGGAACTGGACAAGCTTATAATTGCATCATCCTGAACAGCAGCCAATATCAGACAGAGCCCCAAGAAAAAAGAAGTTTCACAGAGTAGCTAAGCAAGGACATAATTAAGACACTCTCATAGTAAGTCATGGTAGAAGACAAGTTCAAGGACCCTCCATGTTTGCTGTAAAAAGCCCATCCCGGCCCAACATCCCCACGTACTTCATTCCTTGTTGGAAGAGGGAGAGACGCCTGGTTTTGCAGATGATCAAGTCGGCCCACTGCACGATCACGATGGAGACGAAGAAAGCTGTGTGACACGTGTACTCCAGCTTCTTGCGCTGTGTGTAGGTCTGGCATGGCGAGGAGGGGACAATGGGAGGAGTTTTTCATTATTTTTTTTTAATGACATGAAATAACGAAAAACATACATAAAATTTGAGATATGGTTCAGTAAAATACGACACAATACAATGAATACTAACTAGAAAGTAAAATACGACACAATAAAATGAGTACTGACTAGAATGTAAAATACGACACAATAAAATGAGTACTGACTAGAAAGTAAAAAACGACACAATAAAATGAGTACTGACTAGAAAGTAAAATACGACACAATAAAATTAGTACTGACTAGAGAGTAAAATGCGACACAATACAATGAGTACTGACTAGAAAGTAAAATACGACACAATACAATGAGTACTGACCAGAACGAAAACAAAATGAAGGTGGAATTGGAAAAGGGAGAAAAATGGAAAGGACAGAAAGGATGTAAGGAGGAGTTACTCACCCATTCCTGGCCATACGAGTCCTCCAGGTCATTGATGCCGAGGGAGTCCCACTCTTTACGGATGCCGAGCAGGGTGGACATCCAGAATCCGTTCTCCCCCATGATGACAAAGTACGTGAAGAACCCAGCTGAGGCTTGGATCATTCCAATCTGGCCGTAAGCCATACTGATCAGTCTGAAACACACAGGAAGAGACAATCATTGTTTTGAATCTTGCTTACATTACCTTATAAGAAGAGAGAAGCAGAGGGACCAATATTTTATTATTTGTTTTATTTCCTACAAGATAGTCCATAAAAGGCTGCAGCAGAGTGAGTTGATCCATGGACGGATAAGAGAATAGAAAGAAGAGATGCAGAAATATAAGCAATGACAAATCAAAGGCATAATATTTTTGGGGATTGGGTGAGAGAAAGAAGGGTGGGGCAGGAGAGAGAGAGAGCGAGTGAGAAGGGATAGAAAAAGAAGAGAAAGAAGGGAGATAGAGGGACAGGAAAACAGAGAAAGAGAAATAAAAAGAAAGTGCACAAGAGACAAAGCAGTAGACGAAGACAGGAGAAAACCCAGACTGCTGTCAGCATGGCCTACCTCTCATTCACCAGCTTGTCGGTCAGTGGGTTCCTGGGCGTACGCTTCATGATGTCCAGCTCAGCCTGCTCGTAGGCCAGGGAGATGGCCGGTACCATGTCAGTACCCAAGTCAATGCAGAGAATGGTGATGGTGCCGAGGGGCAGAGGAATGTCAGCCAGGATGAACAGCAGGAAGGGAGAGATCTCGGGGATGTTGGAGGTCAGGGTGTAGGCGATCGACTTCTTCAGGTTGTCGAAAATCAGACGTCCTGGGCAAAGGAAAAGTTCGGTGTATTGTTAAATTTATGTCCAAGAATGAGGGGAAGAAATCTGAATGGAACCTTTAGATCTTTTGCATAAGCCGACTGAACAAGAAGGATAAGTAAGCCTAGAAAAAAAACCATGTGAAACAATTTTATTGTGAACAAAGCATAAAAACAAGAACATAAAAGTCATAGTATACCAAACAAAATTCATCCAAAATATCTTATTTTAGCAAAGATTACAAAATGTTACACATGCTGGTTAATGGACAACATTAAAACTCTTGCTATCTGCATTTTGTGCACAGAGTAAGGTAAATATCATGTTCTTTCAATGCCTGTAAAAACCCAAAAGGAACCCGAAAATAGGGAAGGCCAAGCGAAACATGGAGAACATGTGTGGAGAGAGACAAGGAAGGAATAGGACAAACATGGTCAGAACTGGCAAAGTTATCCCAGGACAGAATAAAGTGGAAATCCCTTGTGTGTGGCCTATA
>JBDFRD010588821.1:0-10407 GCA_039654405.1 Bullina lineata | reverse complement strand
TTAGTCTACCCCCACCTATACAGTATACAGATTACGTGGGTATTCGCAATCCCCCTTTTTTTTTAGTTTTGTGATTATCATGTGGAAGTGAGCTGCAAGTCCCTTGTCACACACAACGGAGGATTTCATCACTTTGTATTTGTTTAAAAACCGCAATTTGATTTGGGCTCCTTATCCAGTATTTAACTTCTCTTTCTTTTTTAAATGTTTTGCAACTTTAGTGTTTCACAAATATCTGCCCTTTTTGCTACCACACATCCATAGAGGTAGAATTTCAGAAGCTCAGAATGTTTGATGTTGCTTACCTTTGGAACAGTTTTTTCAGCAGGCACCCCTGTTCCGTTACTGACAGTCTTTGGTGCTGACTGGTTCGTCTTCCCAAGGTCAGCTGGGTTCAGTTGAGCCGGGTTCCCAATTCTTTCACTAACGTCTGAACCTGTTGTAATGAAGAGTTACATGTGATGACATCCATAACATAAAAAACATGCAGTGATTTGTAATTCAATTGGCAAGATTATGTTCTATAGATTCTACCTTACACTTACACAAGAAACATATTGTATAACACGAAATCGAATCACAAACAGTTACGCTGATACACGTTACCACAGTTCACTGAATCAGCTTCTCTTAGACATAGATCCAGATTGTTTCATTACTCAGGCTACTTCAATTAATTTGGCAGGATTAGCCTAATTAGGCTACCAAAATGCCAGTGTTCTATTCTACAGTAGGCCTACTATAGATTTTATTTAATAGATTCTTTCTTACACAAAATGGATTATAACCTGGCTATGACACAAAATCAAATGACAATATAGATCTAGGTCTAGGCCTATCAGCTTATCTACATCAAACCATCACGCGCTGCTGACACATTCTTAGAATCTAGATTCCAGAACAGATGAAAATGAAACTGAAACCAAAACCAACACTAGATCTACACTTGTCTTACCTTTTGCAACAACATTCAGCTCCAGAACAATGATAACTCTCTTGTCTCCTTGAACTGTGTTGCACATATACTTGGCAATCTCAATAACAGCGTTGGGCTCAACATCATTTGATTCCATTAGCTTATTCAACTGCGCTGCCAGCATAACATGAGAATACATATTTTCGCCATCAGACAGCAGTAAGCGGTAGCGATCAGTGGAGTTCGGTGAAGGTATTTTTCTCGCATTTATTACCTGAAAAATAGGTTTTTCTGGGGCATTATCACCCGTAAGAATTTTCAAGAGTGCACCTTTACTTAAATTCATTGTGAAAATAGTGTAACAGATATTTTTTATGGAAATACGATTAACACTTTGAATCCTCTCTTTCCCATTCACTTTGTTTAGATCCACGATCTAACTGCTGACTTCGATTCTTGGGAACTGGCGCGCTCTTTCGTGAACTTTTGGCTACTTCCTGTTGGGGCTGGGTGTATTCTTTCCCCTATATTGCAAAACATTGAAAACGATTGGCTGAAAGCTGAGGTCAGCCATTATTTCTCTATTTCTGGACCAATGAATGATTCTCTTGCTGTGCTAGTGTCAACACACACTGATAGTTTTGACTCATTACCAAGTGAATTATTGGTCGACAAGAAATAGTCCATGAGTTACTGTCCTATAATTGTTTTCGTTGTGACGTATACTGCAATTCAATACAAAATTTCTGTTATTTGTTATAAAAAGATAGCACAAGGATCCAAATGTATCATTATATCGAAAATTAGCTGATATCGTTTTACGAGTATGAATACTAAGTAGGTGCGATTCTGTGAGTGAGCTCATCAAGAAAATGGCCGCACTACCGTCTGAGCAGTCAAAACAATAGGATTCGTGAAGGCGTGTCCTTTGTTTATGGAATGCAGAGAAGCGCTCAAATTGTAATCGTTTCGGAGCAGCTCTGATGTGATTTGAAACCCACAATGGGTAACTGCTTCGGTGGATCTCATTCGAAGCCAGTGGTGAATAATGCCGGATCATCACCTACTCACAGATCCGCAGCTGAGAACGGTGCTTTGGTCTCGGCCGTGAGCGCGGCGACGGCGAATACCAATAACTCACAGGGAAGTGCTTCTCCACTCAACCAATCCCCACAACACAGAACAGACATTAACAGTGAAGTTTCGGTGAATCTACCACTCAAAGTTTTTGTTGCTCTTTATGACTATGATGCCAGAACAGATGAGGACCTTTCATTTAGAAAAGGCGAACATTTGGAGATAATAAATGACACTCAAGGAGATTGGTGGTACGCCAGATCAAAGACTACAAAGAAGGAAGGCTACATTCCATCAAATTATGTTGCTAAACTGAAGAGTCTAGAATCTGAAGCGTAAGTATTTGATGCTAGATCTATAGGCCCCTACGTCTAATTGTGAGGCATGTCATGTTGTATAATGTACCGCCTAAAGAATCTGACCACACTAGAGTCTAGAGATGTAGGCCTACTCTTACTTGCTGAATTATCAGTTATAATCTGTTCTACTGCAAAAGATTTAAATGTAATAGACTTGCCTAATGATAATAATGAGCCTTAATAAAGAACTAATGACCTGTCATCTTAAGGCAACATTTGTTAGTGTAGGTCTAATGAAAGCAGACGACATTGGATTGATGCAAGGGACAGCTCTAGACAAATACTTCGCAGACCCTTCCCTCCCTTGGCTGGTTAATATCATACTATATCTATCAGCCAAATTGTCTGGGATTAGGCCTATAGAAAAATATGTCTTCTTTAGAAGAGAACAGAAAATGATTGAATTTGTTGTATAGGCCTACACGGCCATATTTGTAGCAATGTAGGTCTAATGCAGTCTGTGTTAACTTGTGGGTATGTTTAACCTGGGATCTTCATCTAAAAGGCACACTTTTAAGTTCTACCAATAATTGTCTGAAAGCAGTGTTATAAGATCATTTTCACATTAGATTCAAATGTGGGCGGCTGTGGATCTAGTTATAGGTGAAACAGGGAAATGTCTGTGTAAGTCGACGGGCTTATGTTTGATTCATCTAAAGAGCTCACAAAAACCAAATAAAGCAACAAAAACTCAATTTCTTGTTTTTAGATTAAAAACAAAAATGAAGGTCCACCTGTCAGACTGTTTCTTAGTTATGAAACATGTCACCAAAAAAAAATAATAGGCCTAACAGCATTGCTGTTCTCTGTTTCAATGTTTTTGCACTTGCTTTCATCTCAATTTGCTTTTCTTTTTTTTTATACTTGATGTGGCCAAGATTATAAATATTTGAAACATCTTAATTCTTTTTTCCTTTGCTTTTGCAGTTGGTATTTCGGGAAGATAAAAAGAGTTGAAGCTGAGAAGAAGTTGCTATCCCCAGAAAATGAACATGGTGCTTTCTTGATACGTGATAGTGAAAGCCGTAGGAATGACTACTCTTTATCAGGTGAGTTGTTGTTAGACTATTGTAATTGTTGAATTTTACTTTTGAAATATAGAGGAAAAAGTGAGCAGTCGGTAACAGTTGTTTCTATGAATTTATGAATTTGCTTTGATTCATTATTCATTTTCATTTTTCTGTAGCCAAACATGTCTAACATGTTGATCGTATATGAAAACATTGAAAAGAGAAACTGCATATTCTACATCTCTTCATTCAAAAGGCCTCACAGAAATGATATTGTATGCCCCAAATGGAACTAACTCCTTTCCTTTTCAAAGCAAAAAAAACAATATCTAAAATAGACCTCACTTTCTTGGTGACTGATAGTGGCTAAAAGTTCAAATTTGATACAAAATCCTGTAGACCCCTGTAAGGTATGAAGCACATGTTCCCTTGTAAACGAGTGGCATATGATGTGTATGGTTGCAACCTCTTAGGATTTGATTGGGGATAGGGGTGACTTATTACTTTCTTAAAAGTTTAACATTTCTTTTTATGTTATTATTTTTAATTTGGGAGACATTGCTCTACCAGCAATAACTTTTTATTAAACTTTGTCAAAGTGTAATCTTGCTCCTGTTTTTCAGTTCGTGATGGGGACACTGTCAAACATTACCGAATCCGACAACTAGATGAAGGGGGCTTCTTTATTGCACGACGCATCACTTTTAAGACGTTAGCGGACTTAGCAGATCATTATAGTGCTGACTCTGATGGACTGTGTGTGAATCTGAGGAAGCCTTGTTCACAGGTAATTTTAAAGAATAATGGCAACATTTGATAGATGTGCTTTGAAAATACCCAGGACAACTTCTTTTTGTCATCTGTTTGAGAATTGTAGAAGGCAGGTACAACAGTCACCAGCACAAAACCCTTGGTGAAGTCAAGTCCTGGTATACGCAAAGTAAGATTAAAATTGAGCTCTACACATTAGGAGGCACGCTGTGTGTTTAGATCTACTCCCCTTTTCTTCTGTATGCACACCGGGCCTTGAAAGCCCAGTTTTAACTTGCTAGCCAATGTTGTCATCATACAAACTGCAGACAATTTTGTGTCATCATCAGTAACTACCAGACATGGGGAGCCACGTAGTCACATTGTTTATACTCTAGTCCAACTACATGCACTGTATAAGCCTTTCTCTAGTGACATTTGCTAAGCCTTCTAATAGCGCACAGTATCACCAAATTATAACCTAGTCCCATTTGTTAAAAAATGTATGCACATATGAAATCTCTCAAACCCTTTTTTCACTTGTAAGCCAATGTACAGGACGGAGTATATGGTTCCAAATCCCGTGTTGCTGCAAGTCACTGTCCTGTGATCATGTGGCAGGCAACCTCATCAGACATTGCGGCTCTCCTCCCCACCACCACCCTTTTTCGTGTGCATAAACTATTAAACACTCTTAGAGAGCACTACCACAACCACTTTGAAACTTACAAGTTGACCCATTGCACTGACGTCATCAGTAAAGTGCTTGTCTTACTTGTTCACAGGTGGAAAAACCTCAGACAGTAGGATTGTCATACAACACAAAGGACCAATGGGAAATCCCAAAGAGCTCACTGAAGCTCATCCGCAAAATTGGCCATGGTCAGTTTGGGGAGGTATGGGAGGGCTTGTGGAACAACACAACCCCAGTGGCTATCAAAACACTCAAACCAGGTAAGTAATAATAAAGTGAACATGATGTTAGGTGTGAGTACACCATACTCTACATATTATTCAAGCAAATTTAAACTGTATATTTTAATGGGTATGCTTTATAAGTCCATCTAATTTGTGGTAAGTTCGTATTTTGTGTAATGTTAATGTACAATTTATTTGGCTGTTCATTTGTATTATATCATGAGAAAATAATAAAACTGAACCAATATTTATAGGTAATACTTTTCTTGTACATTAATTTATTCTTTATGCTCAAACATCATATATCACATTCTGGTTCCTAATGTTTCTGAAACTCTGTTTCTATCTCTAGGCACAATGGATCCCAAAGATTTCTTGGCTGAAGCTCAGATTATGAAGAAACTACGACACCCTAAACTAATCCAGTTATATGCAGTGTGCACGCAAGATGAACCAATCTACATCATCACTGAACTCATGAAAAACGGCAGCTTATTAGAATTTTTGCAAGGTCAGTAAAGCCGAAACTATAAGATTTTCAATTTTGAGAATATATCTGTTATATTTAAAATATGCAGATATTTTGTTATTTTATGTTTGAGGAGTTGATTTTTTGGGGGTTGTGGTAAGTCATAATGAGTAGAGTGGTGACAACATGGTCAGACTGCCAGAGTTGCAAACAAAAACTTGTGGATCCAAATCCCGCTTTGCTGGGCCCAGCATTAAGGTGTGGTTTTTCCTCTGCCTGCACAGGTGTTAAATGGGAACCATCTATTTATTCTGGTGCAGCAGTAAACCCACAATAGACCAAGGTTCTTTTGTGAAGAGATCTTCGTGTTATTGAAACCAGGGTATGCTCTGGCTCTTCGTATGCTTTGAAGGCATGAACTAGCACTTGACTAAACAGTAAGTAGTTGGACCACACGATGTTCAAACTCCAAACTTTGTGTTGAGCCTTTAACAGTGATGCTATTCAAAGTTTTAGAAAATGTGTCCGGGGATTTTATTAGTAGTAAGATTTTCCATGATATTATTATCTGACGTATTCCTATTGATTCAATTCCACATTGTGTTTTTGTACACACTTGAAGCCTTGTCACCCTTGACATAAATGGAAATGTCTTACTATGCGGCAAACTACACTGAGTAGATCAAATTATAGCTCTCTAATTCAACTGACAAACAACCCTGAAGTAAGTATACGGGGAGCACAGAGTCTTTAAAATAAAGAGTGTTTCAGTCAATCTTTTGTCCACGAAATCGGAACCTAAAAAGGTTGGGCATGCCATAAAAATGGTACAACATATTGATGGAACAATCAGTATGGTATTATGGGTTGAAAAACATATACAATCAAGACTCCCTTTAAGTTAGTAGCAGAGGTAGTAAGAAGAAGATGAAGTCAACCACTTGATACAGACACCATCTCATGGTTGTATTTTTTTGTAGGTAATGGCAGAGTTTTGAAGCTTCCCCAACTGATCGACATTGGCGCCCAGATAGCGTGTGGCATGGCTTACTTGGAGTCTCAGAACTACATTCATCGAGATCTGGCTGCAAGAAACATCCTTGTTGGAGACAACAACAACGTGAAAATTGCAGATTTTGGCCTAGCTAGGGTCATCAAAGTAAGTACCTAAGTATTGCTGTTATAAGACCTTATCGCGTAAATCTTACAGTGTAGACTTGTTATTGACACAATTTTTTGACACTGAATAAGATACTACTTGCAGTTTGATATGAGTTATAAAATACCGTCTTTTTATAATGAAATCTAAAAAAAAAATTGTTGGACAAACCTGTGTCTTAATTAAATCTCAAGATGAAATGCAAGGAGATTTAAAATGATGTATAAAATTTATGAATGAGTAAATTGAGTTCTCAAACACCGACTGTAAACAGCTACATCTTTTTGTGACGTTTTCTGCAAACCTAAACTAACATTTGATTGTTTGGAATTCCAGGAGGATGAGTATGAAGCACGGGTTGGTGCTAGGTTCCCTATCAAATGGACAGCACCGGAAGCAGCCAACTTCAATAGGTTCACAATCAAGTCGGACGTATGGTCATTTGGCATTTTACTTACAGAGATTGTGAGCTATGGCAGAGTGCCATACCCGGGTATGTATAAAAGATGTCTTGGATTGACATTGAAATTCATTTTGTTTGTTGATTATTGTTTCATTGGCACGGTGGTCGAATGATTAGAGCGTTAGACTCCTAATCCAAGGGTCCAGGGTTCGAATCTGGGAGGTGACAGTGTTGTGTCCTTGAGAAAGACACTTTACACCATTTTTCCTTTCCCCACCTAGGTGCGAATCGGGTACCAGGATATTCTGCTGGGGAAGTAAGCCTACGACAGACTAGCGTCCTATCTAAGAGATGAAATAAAAATAATTTATTCATCTTAATGCTACCGAAACCAGAATAAGCTCTGGCTCTATGACTCTGTGGGCCTCATTGGCCTTGAAGGAACTTTACTTCAGCCTGGATAAATCTAGTAGTAGACAAAAAGTCTGTGAAGATTGTGTTGCTGCTCAGATGGTGCTTCATGTGTTCTAAAGGCTGATCCGGGAGTAACAGTCCGTTCCACACTTGGGTGGGTCTGGTTCTCTGGTTTGTTCCTTCATTTCTTGTTGTTTTGCTTCATTTTGTTGGGCAAGTATCTCCTCAAACTGGGAAAGGCCTTTATGAAGAGCCAGCCTACAGACTGAGTGGCCTGAGGTCTGAGTTTGTAAACCGGCTCATTCCAGCAAGGCCTGTCGGCTGATTTTTCATTGTAGGTGCCCCCCCCCAGCCTTGACATTTTTTGGGTTGTTTTGAGTTCTTGGAGCATGTGGGCCAGTCCAAATGTTTCACCCAGTTTGAGAACTAGTGTCATAAACCAACACAAGCTTTAACTGTCTCCCATCACTCATCACTGTATTTCTTCTTTACTTCTCTCAGGAATGACAAACGCCTTTTCATCACTCATCACTGTATTTCTTCTTTACTTCTCTCAGGGATGACAAACGCCATCCCATCACTCATCACTGTATTTCTTCTTCACTTCTTCCAGGGATGACAAACGCCATTCCATCTCTCATCACTGTATTTCTTCTTCACTCCTCCCAGGAATGACAAACGCCATCCCATCACTCATCACTGTATTTCTTCTTTACTTCTCCCAGGAGTGACAAACGCCATCCCATCACTCATCACTGTATTTCTTCTTTACTTCTTCCAGGAATGACAAACGCCATCACATCTCTCATCACTGTATTTCTTCTTTACTCCTCCCAGGAATGACAAACGCCATCCCATCACTCATCACTGTATTTCTTCTTTACTCCTCTCAGGAATGACAAACGCCATCCCATCACTCATCACTGTATTTCTTCTTTACTCCTCTCAGGAATGACAAACGTCATCCCATCTCTCATCACTGTATTTCTTCTTTCCTCCTCCCAGGAATGACCAACGCCGAGGTCCTGCACCAAGTGGAGCATGGCTACAGAATGCCGTGCCCCCAGGGCTGTCCCAAAGCCCTGTACGACATCATGCTGGAGTGTTGGAGAAAGGAGGAGATTGAGAGGCCAACCTTTGAGACGCTGCAGTGGAAGCTAGAGGAGTTCTTCTCCATGGATCCTAAGTCATACGAAGCAGCCTCTTTCATTAGATAGGGAGCTAGTTTTGTACATTGTTTCATTCTTATTTTTTTTTTTTTACTGCTTGTGGTAAACGTGTTCTTGTGAACAGATATGATCACATTTACTATGAATATATTACTTGATTCTGAATTGTGTACATACTTTTCTACAACAAGTTCTGTTCAGTAGTGATAAATGAAAAAAAGTAGAAGACTTATTTATTGCAGTATGAAACTGTTCCTTCTGGAAAAGAAAATACTTGTAAAAGTATGATCAGAGGCAGTGTAGATACTTTTCAGAAAACAAATATCTACAGTTTTTGTAAAGCAGTATTACTGGGCCTTGGTCTCTTCTTAGAAGAGTACCATAATCCTATTCGAGTTCATGTTTCACAACACACAAGGAAGCAGCCGGAAATGAACAAGCAAGGTCCAGTGTTATACACATATTTCTTTCATTGGGATTGTTTGTAACATTTGTTCAGCAACAGTATTGTATTGCGACACAGGATGACTTCGCTCATTAGAGTAACAGAGAAAATTGGGGAAATTTAGACTTTTGGGGATGGGAGTGGATCTATTCATGAGGCTCTCTTTCTATCGACTCTGGTTATAGTAATCTGATGTCAAGAATCTAGTTTCTGATAAATCTTTAAACATTCTTGCCTCAGTATGAGAAGTAGCTGTGACCTGATCACTTTTCCTTTTCTTCTTACGGAATGAACTCTCCTGTTTTGCTGGACTCTACAACTGGATATACGCTACTTTGATGGCGTGTTCTCTAATGCATGCTGATTTTTGTGTTCAAGACTATTTCTTCTCATATTGCATTTGTTCATGACTTGAACCTCAGCATTTGATTTTGTTAGCCTTGACTTTCTTTCCAGGGGTTAATTTGAATACCATTCCTTCTCATTTCATCAGTCAGACATGAATCAAGCCTCGTGCCCCATAATTCCTTCAATCATTAATTTTGATCTTGCTCAATGAGATGTGTAATAGATGTTTAAAGGTTAGTGCATTTGATAAGTGTCATGCTATATCCTCTTGTTTTTATTTTATGGATGTGTCTCCAATTTTCCTAGTTCATCATGCCACAGCAAATCAAAAGACAACAATTTGGCCATAAGGAAGACTATTCTTACCATTCTCAATTCATTTAATCAGTACAGTGAACATATTCCCCACAAATTGTTGGCTTGTATGAAGGTTGGTTATCCGGCTGAGGCAGAAAATATATTGATTATGAATATATTGTCTTACTATCAATAATTTCAAAAAGACTCACATTAACATTTTATTATGAAACGGCTAAACATATTTTCATTAAATGTATGGAGTAATTTACTTTGATTTTTTAGAAAGAGCTTAACCATAATGACTTGAAAATAATCGGTATTCTATCATTGAAGTAGTCAAACTGAGCTCGAATACTAACTAATCCCAAACTTATTTCCAATTTGAAGCTCAAATCACTTTGTTGATGCAGTGCCATGTTTTCACCGCTGAGCTTTTTGCTGACAGGTTTCAGTTGGTTGTGTTTTAGTGTCGTATCACAGCCTTGTACCTTTTCAATTGTGAGTAGCTTTGCTGTTACATAATGTCAGGGTTCATACTGGCTTTCTAGGGTAATTTAATAAAAAGGTTTTTGTGAAGGAGTTGCTGGACTTCAAACTGCTCAACCAAGACCCCAGTGCTTAGATTGGCTTACATTTTCAATGTCTGCAATCAGTTACAGCTTCAGCGTTT